>RJWT010012371.1:0-22508 GCA_004365215.1 Cuniculus paca
TGGCTTATCCCTCTATCCTGGACCTCATTGTTTATCACCCTTGCCCATCCTGCTGCCTCCTGCATCCTGCCTGGACACCTAACATGCCTAATATCCAGAAGCGCACTCCCGACCTCCCCTCCAAACCAGCTCCATTTATGGCCTTCTTCAGTTCAGTCCCAGGCGACGGGGGCCTCCAGCACTTGGACCAAAGATCTTGGAACCACCCGTGATCACTTATTTTATCTCACATCTGCAGTAAACAAAACGTATGAGTTTCCTGTATTATATTACATAGGGGGGTAAGAAGAGGGAGAAAATAAACACATTAGGAAGATATATATATATATATATATATATATATATATATATATATATATAGCAGAGACAATGGAAGATTGAGCCTATGGCTAGAGAAAGAACACCCTTTCCTCTACAGCAGGGAGGAAAAGATACTGACAAGTGTGGAGGTAAACAGTCCTTAATAGCTGTCTTAGCTCCTTTTCTCTCATTGCTGAGATGAAACAACCGACTCCCAAAGTAGAGGAGTAAAGATTTATTTAGCTCACAGTTGGGGGAGTTGCCGTCCATGACTGGCTAGGTAGCTAGGCACAAGGCAGGGTAGCTAGGCACAGAGGCATCCAAGAGCAGCAGCAGTTCATGGTGGCAGAAAACAGGAAAAGCAACAACGGAAGGTGAGAGAGAGGGACAAGCCTCTTCCTGGCCCTTATATTGTATCCAGCCTACCGGGATTAGGGTGCTGCCAATCCAATCAGAGGACTGATCCAGCAATCACCACGGTTAATCCCAACACCCTTAATCCCAGCATCACACCATGAACCCACCACACTCTAGATTCAGCCACCTCCAAAAACCCTCTATGACCCTGTGAGGCTTCAGGGGACATCTACACACAAACCGTAACGGTATAACCCGCATATTCAACCAGACATGAGAAAGTCAGTGAGGCCACCTCCAAGGGAGGCGGGAGAGAGAAGCTGGATGAGTCAGGACAGAGAAGTCACAAAGCAACGGAAGCGGTACAGCAGCGAGGGTCCCTCTGACACAAGACACAGAGGTCGGGAATCTGCTCTAGCGCCACTCCCTAGCCAGGGTGTGGGAAGTGAGGCATGAATGACTCCTGTGTGGACTGTGCCACGGAGGAGCAGCAGGACAGAGGTGCACTAGCGTAAAAGGTGCTGGTGAGTGTGGTGGTAGTGGGATCCAGGTATGAATGGATGGATAACAGGTCTCGAGACTGAGGGAAAACCAAAACGGGAATCAATGAGGGAGTCAGAGGAGGACTTCAGGACCAGAGAGCAGGTAAAACAAGTTTCCCACAGTCTTCATCACCCGTGGGGAGGGAAGGGGGGAGTTGCATCATCTAGGGGAAAGCCCACTTTGTGTAGATGAGGCTAATCCACTGAAGCTTGGGCTTGATATTCCTGATATTCTTGATATTCCTCTGGCCATTTTTCAGGAACCGAAAATCTAGTTCCCTTTTACATCAGGAGACCAAGACCAAACCAATTTTGTTTTGTTTTGTTTTTGGTACCAGGGATCAAACTCATGACCTCACGCTTACCAGGCAGGCACTTGAGCCAATGAGCTAAATCTCCAGCCCTCCAAACCAATTATTTTAACAGGCGTGATTTAATATAAATTGCTAACCAGAAAATGAAGAGATGAGCAGGCAAAATGGGGGTCCTCAGGTAACAGACAACAAAGGCAAGAAGTAGCTACAATGCTTAGGGGTAGAGAACAAAGCCTAGAGCTCAGAAGCGTGGAGGAGGTGCTTTGTGGAGCCGGGGTCAAACCTCTTATAGGATGCGGCACCACTCAGTTTGCACCTTGGGAGCTTGAGATCCAAAGAGCTGGAATTCAGACCTCCCAAGTGGTGTGCATAGGATGTCAGTTCTGCCATCTTCCCGTGGCAGGATGAAGCCTGCTCTACAAGAGCGGAAAATCTATCAACTGGAACCAACTATCCCTTCAGGAATGAACAGAAGTTAAAAGTCTCACTGCTCAGGTGGAGAACTGCTGGGCCACTGCTGTCAGGGACAAGAACTGGGAACAGGTAGACCCCCCTCTTCCCTCCTCCAGCTTTGTTTTACAGGTATCTGCTGTTGGTGCAGCCAGGAGAGCAGAGATGTGGTCTGCAGTCTCATGACAAAGCAGAGTCCCAAGCTGTGCTTGGAGCCGAGACAACAGCCTCACCCCCTGCACTCTTACAGACCAGAAATCCAGCCCTTCCCTCACCGAGTCGCGGCCTGTCAGTGTACCTCAAGTTCCTCAAGGAGAACTCAGACTCTATAGTCTGAGACCCTTTCAACTCTCCTGCTATCATATATAGGACAAACTTATTTTCAATTTTTAAAACTTACGCAAAAGACAAAAGCTATGTATTTTGGGGGGCCTATGCTAGTGCCATGTGAGCCATAGAAGGAACTGTGGCAATCAAGTTACTGTTCCCACAATGGTGACGTTACAGCCATGCATTTCCACAGACATCTTTCACATCCGTGAAAGAAGAGTTCAGAAGAGTTTATTCCCCTGAAAGTCGTTTCTCACGCCAATGAAGATTTGGGAAGTCCATGAGCTGATGCTTTTCTCCAACAGACTGGGTGCGTGAGATTCTTGACAGCAGGCCAGAATTCCTCCGGCATCTGCTTCATACTTGGTTGTCCTTGAACTTCCTTTAACATCAGTTTGATTTGCAGCTTTTCTAGAACTAAAATCACGTTGTACTAGTATCTGCAGAACCAACTCAGGGGAAAGCTCTTAGGTTTACTTGTATCTTAGGAGAATGCAGCAGATTGTGACAGACCATACATGAATGACCTCGCAGCAAGGTGGCACACCTGCCAAGCCACGCTGAGTTTAAAGGCCAAGAAACTGAGTAATGTGTGTATCACTTAAAGGACTGACTTGAAGCAAATATAATGAAAATTCGACTGCGGAAGGTTACCCAGTACCATTCTCATAGCACATGAGCCTTGGAAGGCAGCTGTGATGGTCAACTGTATGGGTCACCATGCCTGGACCTGGGGCCTCAGATACGTCAGCTGCACAGCACTCTGGGTGTGTCCGTGACAGGGAGCAGCATGGGAACCAGCAGGCAGAGTGAAGCGGGGTGGCTCCCTGCAGTGTGGACGGGCACCGCCCTGCCAGTTGGAGGCCTGAACAGGACAAAAGGTGGGGTCATCACCTAAGTTAGGACACCAGTCTTCCGCTTCCGGTGGAACTTACACCATCCTCGCCGGGTCTGAAAGCCTCAGGGCTTAGATGGGAAATCACACCACTGGCTCTCTTGCTCTTTGGCACTTGCGCCCCTGGAATCAGGCTGGAACAAGTCTCCAGAGGTGCAGACAGCAAATCACGGATGGGACTTCTCAGCTGCAGTAACTTTGTTTATTGGATAACTGCACAATTACACACACAGGCACACACACCCGTATGTCTGTATCTCCTATTGGTTCTGGTTTTCCAAGAAATTTCAAACAAGGATCAGAAACCCTAAATTGACTCCACAATGCCATCAAAGAACCAGGCTTTCTCTGCCGTCTTTAGTATGTTCTCCAACGATGGCTGCCAAGATCTATGCATCATGACTGCAGGGAAAGGGCAAGACATGCACGCCGGCTACAGCTGGTCTTTCTCTCAGAAACACAGGTCTTCTGGAAGTCCCATCAGAGACTTCCACCCCATCTCATCCATAGAAACATACCACACGAGCAGCCGGAACCACAAAGGGCCCGGTGAGAACAAGCAGTGCGAACGATGCTCGCTGCTGCTCGGAGTTGGAATTGCACTGCTACAGAAGAGATGAGAATAGGGAAACCAAACACAGATGCCAAGGGACCGTGCACAGAAGAGAAATACAGTCCAATCCTGAATGAAGCGATAATCTTGAAAAACTAGAATTTAGTATAAAGCACAAAAATGCACATTTCCTCTTCCCTCAAACCCTATATTCGAAGGCATGCTGTCTGATGACTGACTAGGAGAAATAATTACATCACTTAAAATTGACAGGATTTTTTAATGGTCAGATAGATGAAAATGAGAGTGGGATAGGGACTCAGTCTTGAAAACAATAATACTGGATTTCAAAAACAAGACAGAAGGAAATCCTGCGTATTTGCATACCGTCATGCTCCCTGTAGATGCTTAGACTCCTGGCCTCAGTCCTGCAAAGTCGTTCAAACAGCACGAGCATTTAGGTGTTTTTGTACCTCGCTTGACACAAGTTGGCTCGTGGGAAAGGGGGTCTGCCTCTCTTCCTGGGCCCCGCCTGGTTTGCACGACTTGCGGGAAGGTCAGTCTAGCTTCTTGATGTGCTCTTCCAGACATGGATATTTCATAAAATATCCATATGGCCTTCAAATCAACTCTATTGGTTTTCAGGGAAATGCAAATCAAATCTGCAATGTGACACCAGTAGAACCCACCAGAAGGGAATATGAAGTACATATCAAGTGTGACTAGACACAGAACCACCAAAGTTCTCGAACCCTCCTTATGGGGGTACAAGCTGGTGCACGCCCCTCGTAAAGTGAGACAGAGTCTTCTGTAACTGAATGAACACATGTTCTATGCCTCAGAAGGTTCACAGCTTGGTGTACACTCGACAGAAACTCACACTCACCAAGAAACACACACAAAATGTTCACACAAAAAAAAACCAAAATAGGAACACGTCACTAACAGCAGAACAGATACACTGGGGGCTATCACAATGAGAACTAATTAACCCCAGTGGTACAGAACAGGAACATCAAAAACCCCAACAGAACCAAAGAAGTCAAATACAAAAAAAGTTTAAGCATATTTTTTGATGCTGTTTACAAACAGCTAAATTAGGGGGGAAAAAACAAAAAACAAAAACTCCTACAAACTGCAAAACTAACCTGAGTAGGGAGTGGTTAAATAGGAATGGAGTTTGTGATGGAAATGTTCTAAATTTAAGATTTTTGACCATGGTGTGCAGCTCTGCAAGTACACTAAAAAGTTTGCTTTAAATGTGTAAATTATGGTATGCAAATTATGTCTCAATAAAGCCTTTTTCAGAACTATGTCAGAAATCAGGGCCACAGCTTCAACTAGGAGGTATGGGCAGACCATGCGGGGCCCAGGAAGAGAAGCCCATCTGCTATTCCCGTGAGTCAGCAGAGGCCATGTCCAGTCTGGAAGAGCACATCAAGAAGCTAGACTGACTTCCCGCAAGCCGTGCAGACCAGGCGGGGCCCAGGAAGAGAGGCAGACCCCCTTTCCCACGAGCCAACTCGTGTCAAGCGAGGTACAAAAACAACTAAATGCTCGTGCTGTTTGAACGACTTTGCAGGACTGAGGCCAGGAGTCTAAGCATCTACAGGGAGCATGACGGTATGCAAATATGCAGGATTTCCTTCTGTCTTGTTTTTGAAATCCAGTATTATTGTTTTTATTCAAAGCTCTGTTTTGATTGGTTTTACTCTGTTTTGTTTTATTCGATTTTACTATGTCTGAGGAAATGGACAACCATTGTGAAGACAACAAGATACATTACGGTAGCCATTGTTGATGACCTATTGTCCTGTTCCGAAGTTATGAATCACTTTCACTGTTTCGTTTTCATTGGCTTTATTCTCCTTAAAATATAGAAAGAAAGAAAGAAAGAAAGAAAGAAAGAAAGAAAGAAAGAAAGAAAGAAAGAAAGAAAGAAAGAAAGAAAGAAAGAAAGAAAGAAAGAAAGGAGAAAGAGGTATGGACAGATTCCTGGTAACTCAGTAACATTATTGTATTGATCTGGATGCAGCATTGTTCAGTTTGTGAAATATTTATTAAGACATCATACTCTGATCTTCTGTAGATGTTACACTTCAAGAATTTCACTTTAAAACATAATCTAGTACTACTTGGGTCTTCAGAAATAGTTTTCTATGGGCCCAAACCACTTCCTTCCCACCAGGCACCGTACTGGACCCCATGCAACCATCCCTGCCTCAGTCCTCTAGCTCTGACCGACCTCCAATCTATCCCATGCCTTGCTCAGTACTGCTTTACCCAACGCGTGGCAGCCTGCGTATGCTACCAGTCTCCTCGGAGAGGTGCTGCCTGCCTCTGTTACTTCACTTCTCTCTTGGACAAGTCTCGTTTTAAACTTCAGAATTATTGCTTCGGAGGAACTTAACATTTGAAGGACAGGTTTTATAACCTGCCCAGTTTCACACTAAACCTGAGAGTTAAGTGTTATTTCGATATTAGAAAACTAAGAGGTGGAGTCTTTTTGCCATAAATTCTGACGAGTCATTTCCTTCTTTAACTGTTGATAATTCCTATTCATCAGTGGTTTTCATACTACAGCTCACAATGATTGTAAACTGAGGTCACAATCAGCATATTTCTTAAAGAAACACAAGAGAACAGGAAAGTATCAGAATGCCTTGCACTCAGCAGGGACATGCTTTCAAAAGTTATACTGTATATACTGGTGTGTGTGATACTTGGTTCCAACCCACTATCGTTTGCTGTGAGTTATGGTGAAAAAAAAAAAATTCAAAAGCAACAAGTTTAACTCCTCTTCACAGGGCAGACTTGTGGGTCATACCATTCACTAGGTCTTAGGGTAAGAGCGCTTCGAAGGCAAAGGCAATTCATTCGGTTTCAGCAGGCTGGGAGCGTGGCAGGCTGTGGCGACAGCTGAGGAATGGAGAAGGCAGACAATGAGTTCAGATGTGGTGCTTAGTAGGAGAAGGTAAACAAAAAGAAGTGGCCTTGCTGAACAGTAACCACTACCAGCAATTACAAGGATTAGTTTAAGCATGTTGTATAAAGGATCCCAGTTTACAATGGAGGAAAAGAAATAAATAGTTAATGCTTTCCTAATAAACCAGCTTCTTCTAATGAGCGTGGTTCCAAAATCCTGAATGGGGTCAGTTCACAGCACAGCTGTTGCTGCTAACCACATCGCATTCCCCTAGTTATTCCATGCTCCCAGAACTTATTTTTAAATTTTGAAAGTCCTAAAGTTACTGTTAACCATTAGAGCACTGGCGTGTGGTCATAATTCAGCCAATGGACTGCAGTGTGTGATGAAAACCAGCTGCCATAACAGTGTTCCCACAGCGACCCCTAGGGACAAGCAATGGCCCTGGCTCTCTGCACTGCTGGAAACTTACATCAGTATGTCTTGAGAAAGTACTTTTGGGCTCAAGGCTCCCACCATGACACCATACCATAAATTTCTCAGGATGAAGTTATTCTTTCAGGCTTCCTGGGGTATGCAGGGCAGGGAGGAGCCACGATCCACCAGGTTTTGCTCGTCAACATATTCAGACAAAAGAAACTACTTCAGGCTGAACCCAAAGGTCCCTTACACTCAAACTGCCCCAAGTCGGTCCTATGGAAAGAAGCATTAATGGGGTATTATGTGGCTGGAAAGGAGCCAGGGACACAAACCCCCAAACTCAAATCTACTGAAGATTCTAAAGTGCTTTTCATCTTTCCCAAGCTGCTCACTTTCACTATAAATGATTACTTTCCAGCAATGATAAAAAAGAAAAAAGTTACATTTCTAAATTATTTACTGAGATCAAACCCTAGTGCTCAAGTAGGCCAGGAAGCTTAACATTAAAAACTCATACTACTATCAATCCTATTTCCCAGGTCTCTACATTCTGAGTGTTCAGAGACCACAAGAAGTCACTAAATTGTGTTACTAGTGACAGTTGCTGGCTGTGGTCTCTCTGGGCCTCTGCCTTCTTCCCACAAGATCCAGATTCCTAACTCCCCCTAAGTGTTAATCCTCTGGCCTCAGCTTTATATTCCAGAAATTTCCCCAAAGACTGAAATCACAGGTGTGACTTTCAGATTTCTGTGGACTGTTCCCAGGCTGTCTTCACAGCTGACAGTGTCATTCCTAGGAAACACAATACAGACAGTCCCCTACTTACGATCGTTTGATTCGTGACTTTCCGACTTAGTGAAATGAGAGCAGTACGCCTTCAGTAGGAACCGTACATGGGGCTTGGGACCTTCTCCCAGGCCAGCCACATGCAGCAGGATCCTCTCTCCATGCTGGGCAGCAGTGGCCAAGTCGTCCAGGCAGCTGTGTGATTTCCAGATGCACACCCAACACCGTGTGGCAGTGCACTCCCTTCCATACATTACCTGCGTTATGCAACACTTTCTTACGAAATTATCAACTAGGCTTTTTGTTCAAAGATTTGAACAACCATAGGCTAATGGAAGTGTTTTGAACACAATGAAGGTAGTCCAAGCTAAGCTATGTCAGGGATATTAAATGCACTTTCAATTTGTATGTTCAACCACGGTGGGTTTATCAGGATATAACCACACTATAAATTGAGGAACATCTGTATTTACTTCTGAAGGAAGGCCAGTGTGCTAATAATTTAAATTTTGAATACTTTTAGTGGATAGATACATGAGATGACAGGAAGGAAGAAAAGGAAGAGTGTATTTAGAATTTGACTGACTTTAAAAGATGTATCTTTATTGTTTTATAAACGTTCAAAACATAAATACATAGAATTTGGAGAATGAAAAAGATCGTTGTCTACATATCCTCATGATAGGTGCAGTCATCTGAAGCTCTTCAACTTCAGGGCAACAGAAAACTTTTCTCTGAGGGATCGACCTCTTCCAACCTGCCTCCCCCCACCCAAATTCAAAGTGCTTAGCAGTCGCAGCACTGGAGATGGTGGCCCCTCTGGTTCGTGTCAAACCATTCACACTGGTCAGTGCCAGAAAGCACCTGTGTCACATGATACATTTTCTTCTTCATGTGGGATATTAACCAAGGGCAAATGAGAAGACACATGTCATTAACTGTCTAGCATGCTGCGGCCTGTGAATCAAGGAAAAATAATTAGGGCAGTATTTAATTCAAGAGTATTTATGAGCAAGCCCTACACAAGACCACATGTCCAAAGTCTGGATTGTTGTCACGTCTTAGGAAAATCTGTTTCTCATATGTGCTATTAAATTCCTCCCAAATTCTACATAATTTAACCATAAGAAAAGGCTTCCCAAGTGGATGGTGGGAGCCCTAATTCACTTCAGGACACCAGGCTCTGCCACCTCCTCACAAGTAACCAGCAGAACCAATCCTTCTCTACACAGGCATGGACCACAAGTGGCCAAAGTGACTGCCTCAGTGGTTGCCTTTAGCTCCCATCTTGTCCTAAAGGCAGAACTGGCTGAAGTGAAAGCACCCATGGAGCCCACTACAGGAAAAGCTTAGCGAGTGATTTCACGGCTGCAAACGCCAAGGGTATTATCATTAGCGTGACATGAGGGCACACTGCCTCTAACCACAGGGCCCACGAAAGGTCTAGCAATCGCAGCAAGGATAACACCACTACTATTTACTGAGCCCTTACCACTTGCGAGGCAGCGCACTAAGCACTGTATTCTACTTAAGCACAACAATAATGACATGGGGTGTGTACTACTGTAACTGTCACACAAGCTGAGGAAGCTGGTGCTTTCCAAGATCAGGTCACCTGCCCGAGTCAGCTGCTGCCATCTGTCAGAGCTCAGGGTGACTGAAACGAGAAGCTGCAGGGTTCTGGCTTTGGGACCCCCACTCTCACACCACCTCACACTGCCATCCTGCTGGGTGGGTAGCATCCTAATCTCCCCACTTTATGACTCAGTCCTCTCAGCTCCTAAAATGCAGCCATTGATCACAATGACTGAAGGACAACACCACCAGATCTAGAGCAAGTCTTCACTGTGCAAGCCAGGACACACTATCTGAGGTAGGAACTGCAGTCCCTGTCCTGGCCTCCTCTGCTGGAGGGTGGCTGGGACACTGTCCACAGCCATCCCACTCCTCACACCTGTGCACTCTCGGCTGGCCCACGACCTGCTTCCTCCTGGAACCCTCACACACTGGTGTTGACTTCATTTGGAACTCAGGCTGGCATAATATGCCACCTTTACCACATTTGTGCTTCCTATTAATTCTCTTCTTTCCTGAGCGATGACAAACACTATCACATAACACTCTTCTGAAGATAAAGGAAGCTTTGAAACACAAGAAAAATAATACTTAAGTGAACAGTACCACATTTACATTTACATTATGTTGCAAGACACCAAAGATCAAGTCTCATTTGATGGCCCCATTTTTGTTGAAATATACAAAAATATTTTCTCTAAATAGTACATAGAAAAGACTGTGTGCAAATCATAGAAAAATTAAGTCCATCCTCAAATGTTTCTTTTTAATTACCTAACCAACAACTTTTAGGTCAGCCACTTCAAATCCCCATCTGTTACTGCTGGCTGAATATTTAAGCTGCGGGGAAGTCTTTAGAACTTAATTTTTCACAATTAAAATGAAAGCAAGACACAAAAATCGGTTTGCCATCAGATATGAAAGCCACCACAGTTCTGCAGGTAGAATTCAGAGACCGGAAACGCCAGCTTTCTTCTCCTCCATTCCCACTGGTGATAACAGAGGCGCACACACAGCTTAAGTTTCTCACTGTCATTCGCAGGCCGCATGTGGACCTCACAGGGCATTGTACTCCACACATTTTGATGGATCTGTGGGAAAGTGCTTCTGGCAAATGGTCATTAACCTCTTCAGTCCCTAAGAACATAAAGAGAATAAGGCTGGTCATGACGCGGCTGTGCCGTTCCTCACTGCCCTCCTCTGGACTCACTCCCGTTCACTAGTGCTCCAGGGACATGCAGCATCCCCAGCCAGGCCACACGCAAGTACACCAGTCCTGTATGCTCAAGTGCACCAGAGGAACAGACAAGAACGCTGACTGCAGCAGTGCTCACTGTCACAGACAAACAGCAAAGACACTGGGAATGACCCCAATTCCCGGTTGTGAGAGAACACAGGAATACACTTTAATATGCTTACAGATGGAGTCCTTATTTTGTAGCATTAAAAATAAAGTACCTCGAGCTACACATAAAAATGCAGCCTTCCTCTGCCAGGTTCCAAGGGAGAACTAATATCCACCTGCCCAGCCTAAAGCAACCTTAACAAAGGAACCCAGGTAACTTCTCTAAGCACCTAGGTTTTGGGCACTACTTATGTAATATCTCTAGGGAAACAAAATAACCATGCAGATTGTTTCCCTAGCCTGTGATCGGATTGAGGACCTCTGGGTGAGAAAGACCAATACACACGAGTCTTACACACTGCTGAATGTAAGAAACAAGTGGAAAATGGCTATGTACAGCACAATATCATTTTAACAGAGTTCAGAAACAAGCATAAAACACATTGCCAGAAATACACATGACAGAATTATTTCTGAAAAAAACAAGAAAATGATAAACATCAATTCAGGATACTGGTTACTTCTGGGGTAAAGGAAAAAGTACAGATTCAGTCATTTTCAGAATGTTCCAGTTCTTAAACTGGGAGTAAGACTTTTTGATATGTATTTAATTATTTACTTTGTAACTTATATTTTACATATATCCTTTTATAAGTACCAAGCTGCACACAATAAAAACGATTCAGTACAATAGGAAGGCCTAAGTATAACACTCCAAACTTGACCTGGCCACTCCTACAGAAGGCGCCGCTGCAGGGCCTTTCCTCCGTACCTCTGACAGCGGCTGCCATGACTTCGTGCTCTGCAGACAACTGTAAAGCCCTCAGCTCCTTCCCCACGGCCTCGCCCAATTCAAGCGCCCTCTTCCATCTCTCCTACAGTTTGGCCAGTTGTTCTCCTGTGTGTAAGGCTATAATGATTTTTTAAACTGATAATAGCACTAATCACCATTAACAGTCACTCAGGTCTGGGATGTAGCTCTGTCACAGAATGCTTGCCTTGCATGTGGGACGCCCTGGGTTCGAACTCCAGCACTGCAATTAGTCGATAAATTCTATCTTTCAACTCGCCCTTCAAATGATCTTTAAAAATCTTTACTTGGTATTTATTCTTCCTAGTTTTCTCAATGCCTTCCAAGTCATTACCCAAATTCTTAGAAACAGTGTACAAGCAGGCCAGTTCCCTAACACACAATAAAACTTTACTATAAAGACTGATAGCACAGATGCATAATCTTAGGTGCATAATCTCAGGAAAACATAGGGTCACTTTCCAACTAGAAACAAATCTTTTCAATTAGTCCCCTTAGGATTTCAGTGTCAACTATTTATGGATGCTTAAGCAAGTAAAACTGTCTAGAGCTTAGTGAGAATAGCTTAAAAACTGGTGGTATTTTAATTGACTTCTTACTTTCGCTTATTTAATACTGATTTTATTTTATTTATTTTGGTTTTTGAGACAGGGTATTGCTATGTGGTCCAGGCTTGCTCTGCTTGATCTTCCTGGTTCATGTATTACCCACTAACTTTCAACCACGAAGCCAGAGCAGTCGGCCCCACATGAGAACATACACATCCTCTCCAAAGCGTAACTCGGAATGAAACCAACGTTCACCAGTGACCTCATACAGGCTGCCAAACATCCTTCCGTATTATGGGACCTCTCCTTTCATACCCACCACTGTACATTTTTCCTGTTCTCTAACTGGGAGACACATGACCAAACAAACCATATGATACCATCTCTCCCATCTTTCACTGAACCTTCTGTCTGCCTGTGCAATCTGGACCCCCTGCACTGCTACCAGGGCCACCCCCTTCTCCTGGGCCACCCCCTTCTCCTTCAACTCCAGAATTCCTCTCATCCTGCTCTGAGCTGGACCTCAGCTCTGGGACCTGCTGTTTGTCTCCCTCATTCTGGTGGATGATGCCCATAAGCAGAGGCAGCAAACCGTAACAGAGCTAAGACTCCTACGTTCAAACTCCACCTCCACCACTTCCCACCAGCTGTGGGGCCTGGAGGTTCTGTGTCTCTGTGCCTCGCTTTCTCCTGCTCTTGGTGCAGGAAAGGACGATATCCACTTCACATGACTGTTGTCAGGCGCACCGAGCAAGCACCATGCAAATGCCAGCTGTGATCACCCAAGAGAACACAAATGTCAGGGGTCACATTTTTGAGACTTTACTTGTCAGAAGCATCATTAGCCTGTGTCCACCCTTGACCGAAGGTTCAGCTAGACAGGGAATGCTAAGTCAGAAATTATTTCACTTGTTATTATAAAGGCAATTCTTTACTTTCTGGTGGCACTAATGACAAGTATGATGGCAGTTTAATCCTTGACCCTTTGTAACTGTTCTTTCTTGTCTCTAATTTGGGGAAAATGACATTTATATGATGACCAGCCTTTCCTAGCAGATAATATCATCTTTTTTTATATATGTGGTTGAGAAATGTAAGGTTTAATATATTTAACTGACCATTTTTTAGCAAGTAAGCTGCCTTCACAAGCAAAAGCATGGCATGGTTTAGAGCAGCACTGCTCAAGATGTGATTCTATAATACACTAATGTTCTGTGATGCTAAATAAAAGGCAGTATCTGTAAAAGATAAATGCTGGCAATATTTCTTCTTTTTTCTTTTTGGCACCAGGGATAGAACTCACGACCTCGCGCTTGCCAGGCAGGCACTTATGCTGCTGAGTTAAATCTCCGGCCCACAATATTTTTTTCTTAAAATGTATTGTGTTAGTACTCCACGAAGTATCAGGTGGGTAGGGAGTTCTCACCATACAGAAACTTGCCATTAGGAAATGATTCATCAAAGCCAAGAATACCAGGCTTAGCACGAAGCCACCTGACCTACAAATATGATATAACAAGAGCACTGGTGTACAGGAAGTACTTCTAGTGATCACTTACACAGCAAGCAGTGCTCCCATTAGAATAACTTTGGAAACACATGATGACATTACAAATCTACAAATGTCCTATGGAGAGTAAGTGCACAAATGCTAGAGGAGATGAAATATGCTAAACCTGAGATATGGACACACACATGCACCTGACATGAAATGTTGGAATTCTATCTTACTAGCGAACTTATAAATTTAAGGTTATTAGCCGGGCGTGGTGGCTCATGCCTGTAATCCCAGCACTCGGGAGGCTGAGACAGGCGGATCGTTGTGAGTTCGAGACCAGCCTGGGCTACAAAGTGAGCTCAAGGCCAGCCTGAACGGCACAGTGAGACCCTGTCTCAAAAACAGGGCTGGGGATCTAGCTCAGCAGTCTAAGCGCCTGCCCAGCAAGCGCAAGGTCATGAGTTTAATCACCGGTGCCTCAAAAAAAAAAAAAAAATTAAAATAAAATAAAATAAAATAAATAAATTTAAAGTTATTGAAAGCAATTACAGAAGATTAAAGAATACTACAGAACATTTTTCCTTTTGTAATAGCAACACCTTAAGAAAAATTATTTGGAATGAATACTATTCCTTAATCTTCTAACTCCTAAAGAAATCTGTGTATAACAGCGCACATATCAATCAGTCTATGTATATAAGAGAGAATATTGGTAGGACATAAAGGACACAATTACACTGGATACTTTGATGGTAGCAGTTCCAAGGACCTTACAAAGGAGTGGGCACCAACGGACAGTAGTATGGTACTCTTAGTTGTGGCCAGCTGGAGTGCTGAAGGGTAAGGAAGGGGAGTAGTTACTGGAACCCAGAGGAGGTAACTGTCTATTAGATGCAAACTGTCACCCAAGGAAGCGATGTCCTTGGGCAGAAGGGTGCAGCACCTACAGGAACTTTAGTGGGAAGAACAAGGGAAATACAGAGCCCAAACCTGTTTTCTATAACAAAATAACCTCCCAGGCCCTCTCACTGCCAGCCCTACTCAGAGACAGAGGGCAAGGGAGCATGCTGGTCTACATCACTCATGAAAGTCAGGTTTCCAAGGCAATTGGAACTAGGTGAAGAAGGATGAAGGCGGGTGCTCAGGGGCCAACGAACCTTTGATGTGCATTTTGCTTTATCTTCCTTCCTTTACCTTCTCTTCATCGACAAAAAATGTCTAACGGATGTTTGGAAATGACTGAGTAACAGTTTCTAAATAATCTAGAGCTTCCTAAAATCTGTGTTAGAAGAGCTTTTATATCTGGGCCAGAAAGTCCAATCTGTATGTATTTTGGGACAGTGAACAAAGTCCTTTAAGTTACTGTCACCAATGTAAATCTAAAGACCTAAAGTGAGTTAATAAGCTATACAACTTTTCTTTGATCCACATGGTGAGAACACCTTCCCTATGTTGTCTTTAATTTTAACAAGAAAGAACACCTCAAACAACTTCCACAGTTCAAATCTACTTAGGTTTGCACGAAAACCAAAAGATGGATTCGTACTCTGGTCCAAGTCTCTTGAATCATTTTCTATCACATTGCATAAAACAAATACTATACCAGCATTTGACCTAAAAAGTACTGATTAATCCACGTGTTCCAAGTTCCATCTACATGATGTCCAAAGAAGCCGCAAAACTGAGCAACAATGACAAATCAGAGTAGCGCTACTTCTGACAGGAGGGGGAGCCCTGGCCTGGGAACAGACACGATGGAAGCTGCTGGGTGCTACAGGAGTGCTCTAGATCCACATCTGGCTTCACAGCTCGGTGTATGTTACACGTATCAAGAATCTCGGGCTACGTGACCAAGGTGAATTGTACACATTAGCATTTTTTGAAATATACCTCAATTTAACAAGAAACAATTACTCAATTAAATTAATTTTACAATGATTTCCTTAGCAAATATCTTAATGTAGAAGATTTGAGTTTATACAATTACCATGTGCCAGCAAATTGTGGTCCACAGGCCACCTGCCTCTCAGAAAGTGTCCCTGGGTCACCTACTGGTGGCTTAGGTATTACAGCTCCCAGGTTCAGGAGCTGGATTAGAGACGGCAGGAAGCACATAG
Organism: Cuniculus paca; assembly: GCA_004365215.1. NCBI lineage: Eukaryota > Metazoa > Chordata > Mammalia > Rodentia > Cuniculidae > Cuniculus > Cuniculus paca. The sequence continues at coordinate 15,768 of RJWT010012371.1, forward strand.
CCTAAGATACATGCTATCTGATCCTTCACAAAAATTTGCCAACCCCAATTTAAACTTTAAATAATACACTTACATTTCCCTTTTGTAGGATAATTCAAATCAACCTCACCCAAATACCAAAGTAACAAAAGGAAGATTCACAGGATAGTTTAATACTCAGGTAATGTTAACCAAGAATTTCACTAAACTTGGGCCGGGGATATAGCTCAGCAGCACAGCACCTTCCTGGAAAACGCGAGGTCCTGAGTTCGATTTCCAGTACCAAAAAACAAAAGAGAATTTCACTAAACTCCACACAAGGGTTCAGCCTTTTGTTTAAGCTGCACTACGGGTTTATCTTGAGACACAGACCACAAATTGGCCTTTTGCTTAACCTCACGTGATGTTTATTTTTTAAAAATTTGGTGATGTCTTAAAAATAAGGGAGCACATTTTTTTTAAAAGAATATTACAGCTTCTCATAAAAAGAAAATCAATCTAACAATACGAGAACTAAATTCCTACTCTGTGACAATAATGGGACTCTAACTTCAGAGAGCCTAAGCATCAACTAGCACCTAACACTGTACTTGAAGAGAGCCAGGACAGTACTGAGGTCGCTAAGAACTGCCACGTGTCACTGGCATTCACTCAAGGAGACATCGACCCATTAGTGCTCAAGACTTCCCTCACCAGCAAGCTATGAGCCTCAATTACGTCCTATCCACAAGGGTATGACCGGACCCAGACTGCCATCTTTCAGAAAATGTGTCCACTATATGAATTGGTATACACTATAGCTTTGGCCATGCAATAGATGTAGTCCATAAAAACTGTATTTTAAGTGTTAAAACCAAGTAACTCTTTTTATCTTCAACTAAAAGCTTTTGCCTTTAATACAGTCACTAGTGGCTACTAAGAAATGGAAATGTGCTTGAATTTGCCCAACTGTATCTGAACTCTATAAAGTCTACAATAGGCAGTGGGAATGCAGGTTGAAATATTTAAAATGCTAATGTATATGAATGAGGCATAAAGTATCACACACACATTAACATTCAGCACTTGGAACTGAAATACAAACAAGATAATCCATGAATATGGTAGTAACTTTCTCTGGCATAAAATCTGAAAGCACTTTATGCATTTTAAGTGAACTTTGAATTTTAAGTAAACTTCCAGAGTATCATCTTCAAATCTTAAAATTATCATCCACCAGAAGTCATTAAGCAGATACAATCTGGGATTTATGACAATCTGGCAAAGTTAGATTACAGTTTTTCTTCCCCCTTCACATTTTCAGGAAAGGTTAGCCCAACAACAGTGCAAGCAAGTTTACATAAGCTATGTAGAACTGTAGGAAAATAACTATAAACATTTTTGATCTACTCATGTAATTACCAGTTTTGTTACTTCTACGTACAGTGATTATTTGCATTAAAGCCAAGCCTTTACTCTCCACACGTTTTAGCCTAGGAGACACTGGATCTCCAATAAAAGTTGGACTTATACTCTAAATTTGTTGCTCTTCACTAATCTCCCAAATTGTGTATTTTTTAAAGCAAACTGCAATAATTTTATTTCACACAGTTTACCTGTCTCCCATCATACAGGAAAGTCAAAGGATTCTAGTGAGTATGTCTCAAATACAAGTGCTTATCAAGTGTGCACCTTCACTCCATTGTGCCATGTCTGACTACTACACAGCAGTCCTCCTTCATCTGCAGGTTTAATTTACAAGTTAAACATTGGTGTGGGTTATTTTATCCTACAAAAAACCTACCACACAAAGGGTTCAGTGCTACCCAAGACTCCAGGCACGCACTGGGGTTGTCCAAACAGACCTCCACAGACAAAGGGAGCGGCTGCAATCTGCTCTCACTCTTGAGACGTTTAAGTTTTGGGAATTAAGAACGTTTACAGCAAATCCTGTCCCTCCAAAGTGCTTACCTGAATGTATTTCCTCTGAGTTTCATCATTTAATACATGTGCAACATGCTTGGAAAAAATCTTTTCCCTGCCAGTTCTGGCATGGATACCAACCATGGTGACACCAATAGGCCAGGGAGCATTTCCAATGGCCATCTGAAGGTAAGCGTCATTTGCCTGAAAGGAAGTGTAAGAGATCAGAAAGGCAAAAAAATATTGGTTTGGTCTAAAGTTTTATGTCAATTTTCATCCACTTCTTGGGCTTACTGAAAATATTATGTTCTTGTCATTCCGCTAAGAGATTAAAATATGATGTGATATCCTGCCTAGGACCACAAATGCCCATGGAAAACCAACCAAAGCTAAAGCTGTGAGTGAAAAGGACAAGTATTCCTCCCCAACCTCTGCGCCCAGGAGACCAATACATGTCAGATCTGGAATTCACAGGTAGTTGATGTGAAGCACTGACTGAAACTCCAGCCCAGGTCTTCTCTACAGGTAGCCAGAGAGGCTGACTGGCTCTTCAGCCTCCAGCCTGAAACCACAGCACTCTGCACAGCGCTGAACCCTCTGGAAGTAGTAGGGACTCCGCGTGCTGGGACACCCACATGGGATCCATAACAGACATGTTAACAGAGACTGAAGATTGGCCCGAGAGCCAGACAGCTAAGGAGTGACAGCGGTTCACTTTCCACTTTGGCCCCCAACTGTCCACTTGCCAAACCTTAAAAGTTACAGAAAGTGAAGACAGAAACCAGTGAAAACAAATGGGCTTTTTCCTAAGTCAAGTCTAGCTAGCTATGAGGAAGAGGAGGAAACACAGACAGCAAGTAAATTCTAAATACCCTCAGGGCTGCAGTGCAGGCCTCAAAGAGATATTCAACCTCAAAAATCAAACACCTATATCTGATTGATATGTGGAGATAATTTCAAAAACTAAGCTACACAGACAGGTTAACTAGGAGATCGTTTTCAACCCTAAAGACACATTTGAACTTGCTCCGCTCAATACAGGGTAGACACACATTTGTATCACTGATTCTCATGGGTGTACACTTTAACACTGGGCATGATGAAAGTTCCAATGTTCATTTTCCTAAAATCCCACAGAGGACTGTCAAAATACATTATTAAAGGTTACCCTTTATGTCTGTGGTTAACACAAAAGCTTTCACTTGGTCATGATACATAATCCTGAAGAAATAATGACAAAACAAACGGCATTCACTCTAGCGGTCAGGAGACGTGAAGCACTTCCTTCAGGGACAGTGACCTTACCCACCCATTCCAAAGCAGTTAGCCTTAGAATCATGCAGCCGACAGAAACCAAGAATGCAATTTATAACTGTAAAGCAAAAACAATGTTTTTTGAGAGAACTGGCTCTTACAAGGGGTAAAACCACTGCTGCACTCGTTAGCCTAATGCTTTCATCGTACCAACTATGCAGTCATCTAGTAGTCCCTTCTCCCCTGTCCTCGGGTGCTGGCCCTGCCTAGGGCTGCTGCACTGAAACCATCCCTCCTTGCCTCTGGGAGGCCTGCTTTGCACTGTCACATCTCTAATTCCTGATGCCAGCATACAGGCTCTTCTCTCTGTCCCCTCTACCAATGGAGTGCCCTCCCCTCAAATGCTCTCCACGGGCCACAGACACCCCCCTCAACTGCCACCTCCCAGAGCCCTTCCACAGGTGAGACACAGCGGGCAGGAGGACAGCACTCCATGGGGCTCTGCTAGTGTTGTACCCTGAGACTGAGGAGCCCTGTCCATTCTCCCAGAGACACCGTGAAGACCAGTGAACTCCCGCATCACCTGTTCAGCTATGTTACTAGTAAATGGTCTTTTATAGCTGCTCTGGGAAATAAATCCAGACAACACTGTTTTTATGGGAAAATTTGCTTTAAGTCATAACTAATCATTTGGACATTTTGAAATTCAATTCCATTCATAACTGCTTTTATACAGCTTATACTCTGAAGAGGCTTTCACTTACTTTAAAAATGACTATGGAAATACAGTTGTAGACTAACGCTTTGTCAGTCAATGCCTAACAATAATGCTGAGAAAACAACAGAGAATAAAATTTTTTTCTACTAGTTCGCTTCATGTTTATTCTTAAATGTACTATGAAACATTCTCCTATCCCAAACAGCACATAACCTAGATATGCTCATAGTAAAGACAATGCATAGTGTAATGAAAAATATACCTTCACATATTCTCTCTGCAACATGAATTTAATAATATCTGTTATTGATTCTTTAATATCAGCAGGGAGATTCTGAAAAAAGAAAGAAAAGCATAACTGTGGAAGCTACTACACATAGAAACGAATGTCATTTCTTCTATATGTATATATTCTAAATTTCAAAAGTAGTTAACAAAACCATGTTCTGGAACTCTCACCCTTTTGCGGAGCTTTCTGAAAAGTGGTCTGAGATAGGACTCAGTCTGCTTCTGCGTAGCACTGTTCAGTTTACCCTGCACGCTGCGCTTCACATAATCTTCTCTGGCATTCAATTCTTTAGCCCAAACACCAAGCAAAAACTGTTGAAAGAACAGGTACACTGAGACTACAACGCCGCCTAGTGGCTCAGTTAAGTTCAAAGTAAATATTTTAACGAGTCAAAAACTCCCCCTAGGCTGTGCATTATGTTCCTGGCTCAAGATAACCCATTTACTCAAAATAGTACTATCGAATTTCCTAATTTATTTGAAATAAATTTTCTTTTTTTTAACTTTTACCTATTACATAAAATTCAACCAATGTAGATCTATCATCCATAATACATCGCAGTCACTATAATCAGTCTTCCACATATATTAGAGCATTTAGACTTTCTATTTACACAGTATAGACAATTCAATTAAAATTTCCATTAAATCACCCGACTAATGGAGAATGAAGCAAAAACAGTCATAAAAATAACAGACTATGTCCCATTCCTTCTCTCCTTAATCCCGTCCCTAGAAAAGTGCCCTGGAGTAATGCCCACCTGAGTACCAGTGAAGGTTAAGGTGGACATATTTTGGATGTTTACGGACATGAGAGGCTGTCACTCAGAGACAAAGACAACTGTACACCAGTTCCTGTCTCTGTCTCCATCCATGCCATGTCTTCATTTTAGAATCTTGATGGCTACAATGTCTTTAAAATGCCAATGAAAGTCAAAACAGTCCCTGCATTTAAATCTGAGTCTGAATAGTTTGTGAGTGAACACTGAAGTGCACCTGGGAACTGCTCACACTCTAACCCAGTAAAGAAGGGAACGTGTGGAAACCAAGACGGAATGAGCAATCACGGCAAAATGGGGCGAGGTGTAGAACAGAAGATGGGAACAGGTGACAGATGTGCTTCCTCTTGCACTGCCAATGCCTTTCCACTTCCTCCCTTTCTTTCCTTCCCTCTCGTCTTACTCAAGCTTCTGAACGCTCCAATGCACATCTTCCTAGGGTGTTTCCAAGATGAAGAAACACCTCCGCAACTCTTGTTTTTCTGCTGTTGGGATTCTTTCCTATGTGTTTACATTAATGAATCAGCTTTCAAGAAAAGAGCTTTGAAAACGTAAGCATACATTTTCTTTCATTAACCGCTGCATGCAAATATACAGTGATACCACAAAGCATATGCACAAGAATTTACTGAGAAGTCCTTCCCCGACCTTTAACATTTAATAACCTAAAAGTACAAGACACGTTTTTAAGTATTCAAAACGCCTGCCTTTTCCCTTGCAGAAGATATGTACCTTCAGGAATTTGGTAATGATGTCCATGTCCTTATGATCATCACCCTTCCCTAAAGACTCTCCCAGGGCCTGAAGAAAAGAACATTACATCCATTCATTAGCACAGAGCAACTGAGTATGTATAAACACTGAACGCACAGATACGATCATCACCAGACTAGACAAAGCTCTTTGTTAAAGATATCGTTCAAGTTTGATTTGAAAACCTACCACAATTTCTAAACTAGGAAAAAAAAAAAGACAAACACTGATTTGCCACTTATATTTAGAAAGCATGTTGCCTTTTATGTGTCTGAAGACAAGAAAGGGTAAGGACAGTGATTGCTTATGGATATGAAATTTCTTTTGGGAGCCACAAAAATGCTCTAAAATTAGACAATAATGATTATTGTGCCACCCCGTGAACATATCAAAAAACTACTGAATTGTACACTTTAAATGGGTAAACTGCATAGCATGTGACTATCTCAATAAAGCTGTTTTTAAAAAAAATAAGAAAAGGAAGACAGGAAGGATTAGACTAACAACTGGTTGACCAGACCAGTTATTTCAGTGAAAATGCAGGGACCACCTGAGATAGGTAGTGGAGGAAGGGAGAGGATTAGGATGACATCCTCTTCAACTACAATCTCTTACGGACTGCTACATGTGCAAGCACCAGAAACTACAGAAAATGGAAAAATAACAGCTTTATTTTATTAAGCTTTGTTTTATTAAGCATTAAAAAACTCTAAGCCATATTTTTTTTACATGCTAGATACTTACATGATACACCACAGATTTTTAGTTAAGATTATACCTACCATCCCACATTCAACACAGTGGTAAAATTAAAGTAAGATATTGCTTGACTGCTGGCAGGGATGCAAGAATATAAGTCCCTCACAAGCTGTTCGTGGGGGTATGAGTGGGGACAGCCATGACAGAAAGCAACTTGACAGTACTCTGACAAGTTATATATACACGCATATATTCCCAAATCCTGCAGTTTCAGTCCACAGTGATTTTATAAGACTGTTTATCACAAAGCTGTTTGTAGTTAATATTGAACTGAGAATAATTCAAATGTCCATCATTACTGGGAGACAA
>RJWT010012372.1:0-22508 GCA_004365215.1 Cuniculus paca
CTGGTTGACTTTATTGAAAGATTGGTGAGACTAGGGCAGTTTACAGTTCTGAATAGTGAGATTTCTCTTTTTTATGTTGGAGCTCAGGATAGACTAGACTCTCTTTTATCCTTTGCATGATAATTCTTTCTCTAACCAAACCCAAACTTAGCTCTAAATTTCCAAGGTGCTTATAAGGAGCTCACTAAGGTTGCATGCAAATATCTACTTAGGTCTTATTTTTTTTGCCAATATTTACAAGGGGAAATGAAGATTCTGGAGGAATTTTACTCCATGCTTTTAAGCAACAGCGACATTCCAACACACAGATGCATACATATGTGCGTGCACGAGCACGCATAAACACACACAAATACCACAGTCTGCATATTCATGGCCCATAGAAAATAAATTTGTATTAGTTTTATCAACAGAAATTTCTCTTGGATAAATTAATACTTAAAAGTTTGTAGTTGCAATAGATGGACAATATTTCAGCAGAAGCTATTATTAACTCGTCATCCAGTCTGGCCCAAGCTAAAAACCTCCGCTCTCATGCTATACCGTGTCATTTTTCTGTTCCTTGAAGGAAAAACCCATTGCCACTGTGTGACCTCTGCACCTTCTCATCTCTATGCCTCTTAGCATCTCTGTTTTGTTCTCGTGATGTATGTTAATATTTAGAACATATATGCTCAGAAGATGATTTTCAGCATTTGTACTTATACCAGCCTATTGTTCTCTTTCCTTTCTGTCAATTATCCTACAACTGGATTAGAAGCAATCTCCTCAGACTCTTATATTATCAAGTTCCTACTTAGTGACACGTTAGGTTCTTAGTGACTCTAAATATCTATTAGTCAAGAGGCATTGGTGGCCTCTGGTTGTTAACAACATAAAACACAACAGAGATCATGTAGCTATTGAATCTGCACAAATAGGTAAAGGGAGACAGTTGACCATTTACATGTACCTTCTTGGAGTACTTTCTGAATACTGAAGAACAAAACATACCCAATGAAATAAAATGTCAGTTACAATCAAACCAATATCAAACTTGTGTTCAATATAGAACAATGGTAAAAATTAAAGCACTGTCAGATAGTATTAGGACTATATGTTTGATTTAGAATTAACTTGTGTTGTTCTTCATAAGGAGAAAATTTGTTCTGTATGTTCCCTCTGTTCTCTAGTGTAATAACATTTTGCTCTCAAATGAAGCAGATTACCTGTAAACATATGTATCCCATAAACAGGTAAGAAAGAAACCTTATCCTCCAGTACAATCAAATTCTTTCATGAATCCAATTTAGTCAATTTTAATCGATTATTATCCAATTTATCACAAAAGTTACAGATCTATGAGGTTAGATATTGATTTACACTACACACATATATATACTAGTTTAAAAAGTGATTTATTCTATATACAGATATAATGCCATAATCTTTTCAAGAATGCTCTGCACAGAGCCTAGAACACTTGGCTTAATCATGCTCTAGTCATTGAAAAATTAAAGCTAAGTGTAGACTGGAAGTAATAGAACAGATAAAATATGTGACAATAAATGTGAGAGATATTTCTGAAAAGAACAGAGCAATTAGATTTACTATGTTTATAACGTTTAATCGGTATCATCACGAATCTATGGACTGGTGTGCATATGGGGGGAATTGAGAGACAATTCACAATTTTTATTATGTTTATGAAGGGATTTATAACTCAAAAGGGATAAGAAGCACTTAATACTATGTCAACAGAGTAGTGCAGAATGCACATCAGAAAAATGGAAGAGAAAATTAAATGAGCGTCTCTCCTCTTTCCATCTTCAACTGTGTTTGTTACTTTTTGTTTCCAGACTTGGAAATTATATCAAGCTTAGAGCCAAACAGTTAGAAGTATATAAGAATAATTTAGTGAGGATTGATGGAAGAAGCCTTAGGATGAGCAAAACATAAGAAAATAAGATTTATTAGAAAAAGTAACAGAAATAAAGTTCACCCAAGTGAAAAATAATGATTTTACATGTAGAAAACTTTAATATACAGATATAAAGCAGCTGTTTCTCATCCCCCACCAAATTTTATTTTCTTTGGTAATTTAATGGGAAATTAATATATCTGTTAGACAGCACTAAGCATCATCTGTCAATCTTTTTACAGAGTCCTCACAAAAAAAAGAGGAAGGGAAATTTTCCCACTGTTTTCAGAAATTGTAGGTTCAGAAAAACTTCCAAGATGATGAATTTTAAAATATCAATGTGTACACATAAAGAGCCATGTGGGCTTCAAGAAGGCTGACAGAGAACCAGAGGAGAAAGAGTAATGGTAGAGTTCGATTTCAATTACAAAGGAAGAAGCTTCTCTGGAAAATGCTAAACATGGGAAGAGATCAATGAGGAAGGCTTTGAAATTTTGTCTTCCAGAAATGTGCAACGGAAGACAGTTACGTTGAGTTAAGATGAAGTTCTGCCTGAAGGCTGAGGGAATGCACAACACTGTTTTTTCCAAGTTTCTTACAACTCTTATCACTCAAAAGCTAACACTTAAGTCTCCCTACAAAATCTGAATAGTCAGAATTTATAAAAAGATGAATACTGGTAGACATTTTAAGAAGTCTGTTTTCATTATCTTGTAAGAATCTTATCAATGCCTTGAGGGTGGGAAGACATGAAGACAAAAGGTATTTAATCTGAAAACTCTAAAAGAGGGGAAATGGTGATACTAGTTTTCTTCAAAACAGCATGAAATCATGAAATAATGCCAGGGTAGATTCAAGAAGACTGAAAAATATATTACAAAGAATTCAGCAATTTCAGTTTTGAGTATGAATCCCAGAGAATGGAGAGTAGGATCTCAAACAGATACACTCATGAGCATGGTAGCACCAGTTACAATAGGCGAAAGCAGTGCAGCTGTCATTGATGAATGAACAGATAAGCCAAATGTAATACATATAATTCTTGGAATTTCATCCAGCCTCAAAAGAAGAAAAATCTGGCACATGCAATAACATGGAGCAACACCAAAAGAATTGTTTGAGGGAATTATGTTAAGTGTGCATCAGTCTGGTATGATGGAAAAAGTTCTAAAAATGAACAATGATGATGATTGCCCAAATATGTGAATGTCCCTTTCAGATTAGGCACAGAAATTGGCCTTAATTGAATACATTCACATTATTGTACAACCATCACCACCATTCATTTCTAGAGATTTCCATCAGCCCAAACAGTTGTCCATTTAACATAAGGAACTCAAGGTTCATCAATGCTGTTGCATGTTAAACAGTAAATTTTAAATGGCAAATTTTATTTTATGTGTAATAAGTATACTGTGTATAGCAATATATATTATACATTACTACATACAATATTTGCATAACTAACATATATTTATTATATATGTATTATGTATATTATAAAGAGAACAGAGCACAGATTATTTGATATTCTTACTACTTCACTTAAGCAGTCTCTGCAGAGTCTTTAAATGCATACGTACAACTGATACCAATTCTGAATGAGGCTGGGTTAATAGTTACACATTTGTAATACATACAGAAGTTGTTAATAGATTTACATATATGCAACCAACACAAATACTTTACCTTAACTTGCTATGTGTTATATAGCTTGGTTTAAAGACTCCTAAAATATATGGTTAACATTTTATATATCTTGGTTATTTATTGAATATAATCAACTTAGAATTTCTTTATCCAAATTGAAAATATTGTTTGACATGGTTGATGACTAGTGGCTTATGTGTAGGAAAATATTTTATAGAAATCCTTAGCTAGAAATCTTATTGGAACGCCAGTAAGATGTATTATCAGCGTTTTAAATTGGTGGTACATTCACAGAGTGCACAGTCTCAGATGGCTAGCAATTTGACAAATATCATTTTTAAAAGAATTAAATATCCTGGAATGTCTCTATAATGTTTTCCAGGGATCTGAGTTTTTTTTTTTTTCTTTCAGTGATACATGATCCTCCTTGGGCTCTTAGCCAGACCTTTAAAAAATGAACATTAGCTGCAGGAAAATGTTAAATGGAGGCATATTGTGATGAATTTCACTACCCAGTATTTATTTTAAATGGTTTAACCTAATATACAATACAGAGAAAATTTGCTTTCTCATATATAATGAATTAAAAAATTTAGTCTCTTAGAAAACATTACTAATGAGTTACAGTGAATAACAAATCTATATATACTTAGAGCTAGAATTTTTTCTGTGCAGTTTATTTTTTCATAGCTGTCCTGAATGGATATTTTAAACTTAAATGGGTTTCATTTCTCCTCAAATAAAGCATCTTTAGAAGAGAAATTTTAAAAGAACAGATGAAATTTCATTGCCATGTATGTGGTCACACCTTGTCAGAATTTAGGTCCTAAATTTCACTGTGATACTGATATTTCCACACATTTAAAGTGACATTATTTGGCAAAAGAACAAGTATCTAGTTTGAATTCCTGGTGTACGTGGTGATGACTACCCACATACTACAAGGTAAAAACAGTTTTCAAAATTGCTTGTTAAAGTGGTAAGACCAGGCTCATGTTTTTTTCTTATCTCATTTTCAGTTGGCCTTTTTGTTCAACCAATAGATGAATAAATGATTGCAATTGACAAATGCATTCTTTACTCAAATAAAAAGCACACAAAGGGTGCGATAAGAAACTAGGAAAGTGTGGCTCTCACCTTTGCAGATATTGCCTCCTTATGTTAAAATGAGTGGTGCTTCTGGTAACTAACTAGTTTGACTGTAAACCAAGGATCTCATATATGTGAATGAACTAATGGGCTCATTACTGCAAAAATATACTTCTGGAAGAATTAGTAAGTATAAAGCTATAGCAAATCTCTTCCCCTTCTGCCTGTTACTCCTCTTTTGACCCATTGCATTAATGAGAAACTGAATCTGCTGAGTTTAACAGATTGCAACAAATGCTTCGATCTGACTTTCCTTATTATTCTCACTGTACAGTAGGGTTCTCCAGTCTTTTTGGTAGGCAACCTTTTAGGAATTCATCATTTCCATTTTGATGTTTCATAACTTTTTATAGATTGACATTGTGGATAGCCCTAAGTTGTTATTTGAGAGTTTTTGGTTTTTTTTTTTTTGATCACTTGAAAAATTAGTTTGTTGTGGTTGTGATCATTTTGCTATCCAGCTTCTCTATTTTGTATGCAGTTTATCTAATTCATCTGTTTTTCCTCTCTGGCTTCCTCCCTCCCTCTCATCCTCGCAAGTCAGGAAAGACCCTGAAATCTTCATTCAGTTCTCTACCTCACAGGAGCACTTCTCAGCTAGGCCTTTCAAAGCTGTGCTCCACAAGTGGCTCAAGGGAAGGATGGGCCAGGCATACTGACGTGTGCATGCTTATCCCACCCATCTGAGTAACTTCCTCAGCACTGGCAACCTGCCTCTCAAATGTCATCCCTTTAATGCTTCTGAAATCAGATAGCTGCCTTCTAAGCTACACAAGATCATTCTAATCTATTTGGCCTCTATCTTTATATACTCAAGTTCAGAAAAATGCCGTGGCAAAAGTAAGGCTCATCTCATGCTTTCCCCTTTCTCCACGGTGACTGTTCTTTACCACCTGTTGTCTAAAGACTCAAAAGTTCCCATCACAATTTTTATCCATGTTGATAGTGATTAACACTGAGAAGACAATGACCTTAGCAAATATCATATGATGATCAGAATTGGATATCCTATGGAATTTTTTTTTAATTTTTGAAATGAAATTTATACACCATAAAGCTAACCTTTTAAAGTATATAATTCAGTAGTTTTTTGTATTTTCACAAAGCTCTGTCAGCACTCCTACTACCTAATTCCAAAGCATTTTCAGTATTTCCAAAAAATTCAAACGTGTTAACAGTCATATACAAGTTGAGCATCTGTAACTTGAAAATCTAAAATACTCTAAATTTGAAATTTTTTGAATTCTGACTTGAATGAGTGGAAAATGCCTTACATGATAGCATACGGAGAGTCAAAGTGAAAGTGCATTAAAAATATCGTATAAAATATCTTCAGGCTGAATATTAACCATTAGCTAGACTTAAGTCCCATTCCTAAGATATCTTATATTTATGTGTAAATATTCCAAAATCCAAAGAAATAAAAATCTGAAGTATTTCTATTCTCAAGCATATAGATAAATAATACTTAAGCTATATAAAGAAACCATAGATAAATGAATTGCTATAAAATTTGTTTTTTCTACAGTTTTACTTTTTATATTTAGATTTGTCTTCTATTTTCAGTTAATTTTTACATATGGTTTGAGTTAAGGGCGCAACTTCATTCTTTTGCATGAGACATTTGTTGTTCCAGTAGCATTGTTTGAAAAGATTCTTTACCAATTGAAAAATCTTGGCGTCCTTATTGAAAATCAATTCGCCATAAATATATAAAGTTTTTTTAATTTCGAATTCTCTTCCATTGGTCTTTTTACTGTTATTTAATTATCAATGCGTATTCATTGTACAAATTGATGGTTTGAGTGTGACATTTACTTGCACAATGTATCATACTTTGGTTCTATCAAGTCTTTATGATCACGCAAATGTTGGTCCGGTACTATCTTTTTTAAATTAGTACATGTTTATTATACATAATGTTTACATTCATCTTAGAGAATATATATATGTGCTTAATGTATTTTGATCCTTTTTATGCCAATGAATGCAATCATTGTATGTCACAAACCTGAACTAAAATAAAATAGTGAAAATGAGGGGAGAGGATCTACAGATGAAGGAAGGGAAGAGGTTAAGAAAGGGAAGGGAATAAAAAAAAGAATAAAAAGAGCCAGACTGTCTTGATTACTGTAGCTTTGTAAGTTTTTAAATCAAGATATGTAAGCCTTCCAACTCTTCTTTTTCAAGATTATTTTGCCAATTATTGGTCAGTCGAATTTCATATGAATTTTAATGTCAACTTGACGATTTCTAAAACAAAGCTGAAATTTTTGTGAGGACTATGTTGACTGTAGATCATTTTGAGGAGTACTGCTGCATTAGCAATATTAAGTCTTTCAATCAAGTAATATGAATGTCTTTCCATTTATTTAGATCTCCATTCGTTTCAACGTTTTATATTTTCTGAGTATTAATTTTGTGCTTCTCTTATTAAAATTGTCCTAGTATTTAATGCAATTATAAATGAGATTATTTCCTGAATTTCAGTTTCATTATCATATAGAAATGTAACTGTTTTGTATCTTGTATTCTGCAACCTTGCTGAAAAGGATAATTGGTATAATAGTTTTCAGTAGATTCTTTAGTATTTTCTACACATAAGATCACATCATCTTTATAGAAATGAATTTACTATTGCTTTTTCTATGTGGATGCTTTAATTTCATTTTCTTGCCTAATTTCCTGGTCAGTCTACAGTAGAATCCAAAATAGCAAAATCATCTTAAAAATCTTTCTGCTTGAAGCTCCAACAAGAGTAGTTTCTGCACTACCCCCATTCATACAATGCTGAAACTGTTCTGTAAATATTAAGTATACACAATGCTCAAGGTACCATTTTAGGGGTATTTTCCATTGTATGTGACAATGTTGCTTTAATGATATTTAATGATATTCTTCCAAGGGTAGTGATGGTACACTTTAATAATGGTGCCTCTCTATTATTAGAAAAAGGACTAACTTCTTAATAGTATGCCTTGCTTACTTATACCCAGTCCTATCTTTCCTCACATTAATGTAAATGTTGAAATTTTTTCTTGCTGATCCCTTTTGAACTGTATATGAACAAATAAAATTTGCTTTCATTTCTCAATTGTAACATACAATCGTTCCTATTATTTACAGACTCTGTAGTTGTGAATCTGCCTACTGCGCAGTATTTATTTGTAATTCCAGCATCGATATTCATGTTGCTTTCAAAATAATTTGCTACATGCACTATGCTTAGCACAGTGAAAAATCTGAGCTGTTTGAAGTGTATCTTCCCAGTTTAGGGTAAGAAAGGGGACACCCTGTCTTTTTTACCTTTCACGTTGTGAATGAGTTCCTTTTCATGTTCCAATTAAGAGTGACTGTTTGTGGAATTTTTTTGTTGATGATGACTTTGCTATTTATAATGACCCCTAAGGACAGTGCTGAAATACAGTATAATGCTTCTCAGAATTAAAAAGCTTGTGCTGTACCTATGGAGAAAATGTATGCTTTAGCATGGCTTCGCTTAGATGGGAAGTAGGTATTATCTTGTTTAATTATCTTATTTTATTTGTGAGATTAGAACTTATGATTGACACCATCTTTTAGATGAGGGAATTGAGGCTTAGGAATGTCAACAGACTCCCTATGAGGCTGGGATTAAAATCATGGGATATTAAGAATATTTCTTGAAGTAGCACTTTTTACATACATATTACATTCTACATTATTTGAATTTGTAAATGTGGTCTCTAATATAATTCTTGGTTGTTTTAATTTTGTTCCTTATAATAATTATAATTTAAATTTCACTTTAATTATCATTGTTTCATTTTAACCATGGCCATATTTTGCAATATCTGTGTTTAGTTTGTACCATTTAAAAAGTCATGAATTTTTCCTCATATTAGAATATGAGAATTAACTTTTGAGGAGCAATGATTGTTAAGTATGTAACTGAGCTCATAGTGATACTGAAAATGGCAGATTTTCTCAAACTGTCCATAGGAAAGAGGAAAAAAAAAAGACTAACAGTATCAAAACTACATGAAGATTGGCATTTTTGCTAAAATTCAAAGGCAAAATCTTTGGTGCCAAGAGGAACCAATTGCTAAGAGAGGAAAGAAGTTAAATACCTCCAGTTGACTTCACTCTGCAGGTCTTGGTAGGAGGCCATCTCTGAAATCCCTGACTCAAACAAAAACAAACAAAAAACAAACAAACAAAAAAACCCCAAACAAAACAAAAGAAAGAAAGAAAGAAAGAAAGAGAAAAATAAAGGAATCCACTGAAATTGAAAACTGTGGTAATTGCTACAATCCAGGAAGTAACAGGTCCCAGAAAAAATGATATAAAAACAAGTGATTTCTCTTTTGCATATCCTTGCTATAGAATTAGACATAAACAGACATCATTAGAATTCCATTACAGATGCTCAATACATGTACAGTAATGATGTCAAACAGAAAGAGTGAAGTAAACATTTTCACTGGCATTAGAAACATAGTCAATGAAATTTAAGTGTAGAATGTTTTACATTGTTTATTTCTCAATTCTCAGCCATAATTTTGGACTCATTGGAATTTCTAAAAACACAATCTATTTTGAGTACAGGCTATTTCATTTATATAAAATTTTATGGTTTGTATTTTACCTATTATTTCCAAAGTATTGAGCATCCATGCTTAGGACTGTTTCATATTTCATTCTCTCATAGACTTGAAGAGAAGTATCTAACACTAGTATATGATAGATTTAGCCAGTATTCATGTAAATGAATACATTTAATCACAGAAAATTATTTTACTTCAAGTTAATTCTCTTCTGTATATGTTAACTAATTATACCCCTTCAATTTAGTATTGGGACCATGTTGAGTTGTGCTGAATTTCTGTTGACTGAAACTACCTGGTCCTGTTGGTCAAAAAAATATTGTTCAGAATTCCTGCATAATGAATGTTTCTACTAGTGAATTGCTAAAGAAAAATTAATAAAGAAGTGCTGAATAAACAACTCCCTACCCAGGCTAGGACTGAGAGAGATATACCATTCTGAATTGCTATGTAGAATTTAATTAAAGCATACATAACATCAATTTTATTTTCAAGTAGGCTTAGCAATGGGTAAACTGTGAAATAAATTGTGAAACTTTATTTTTAGAATCTATTCTCCCGATGTCCTTTTATGCCCCAGCATCTCTTTCCTTCTTCCATTGCCTGCATATACCTGCCTTGAACGAGATTCTTAAGGAACCTACAAACTGCCTCTTACACTCAGCTGAACCCAGAGTCGCTCTTCTCTGGACCTAGTATGAGCTTCTCATGCACAAAATCTTTAGAATTCTTTCCCATCTTCCCATCCTTATCAAAACTTTCTTGTCCTAAGTTCCATCCCATCAACATCCCACTATCTGCTTTTCCTGAGGATTGCTAACTAACATGATAACCTCTCTGATATGATACTCATATTAATATATTTTGCAAGAAGTCTTTTCTTACCATCTTTTAAAATGTTTTAATTGAAAAATATTATACATCAAGAAAAAGTAGATTAGTCGCACATGAATAACTCAACTGTGAACACACGAGTACCCCCTACAGATATCAGCCAGATTAAAAACAGCTCCCTAAATTTTCCAGGTGTTTTACCCCCAAGACTGCTCTAGCACAAATAGTGTCCCTTTTGTACTTTACTTGAATTGAATCACATTTTCCTTCATGAACATTTTGCTTGTGAGATTCTTCTAAATTCTTGCATGTTTGTGAATCATCCTCGCCATTGTATATACAGCATTCCATTGTGTGGCTGTGCCACACTTTATTTATTCATTCCATTGTCTATTGGTAGTTTCCAGTTTGAGTGTGTTTTGAGTCACTAATATGCTTTACATGTTTTTATTTTTTTTTTTAGGTTTTTGGTGAACATAACTTTGCCTTCCTGATAGATATACCTAGGAATGGAATTACCAAGTGATGAGATACACATACATTCTCTACCTTTAATAGAGACTCACAGAAAGTTTTCAAATAGGTAATTCTTGTAGCAGCTTTTTCCAAATCTTTCCCAACACTCAGTATTGTTTGCCTTTTCTTTTAGATATTTTTGTATGCTTATAATTTCACCATGCTTTTAATTGGTTGATTTTCATTATGCATATAACAAGAAAACTGAGCATCTTTTCATATGTTTCTTGGTTTTCTATATAACTTATTTTGCCAAGTGGCTATTGTAGACATTTTTCTCTTGTTATTTTTTACTGACTGATTTATAAGTATAATTATATCCGATAAAATAATTTTAATTGTGGGAGGAGAGAAGTAAGGAAATGTCCATAAAGCCTGGGAAAGGTGTGTAGACATATTATTTCTATTCTCAGGTACTTTGCTGTGTCTCTGTCCTACACTGTAACTTTAGGTAACACAGGAACATGACTCCTGTCTTTACCCACATACACCCACTGAACCAACATCACATCCTAGAGCTACATGGCCCAAGTTACACATTTGTATGTACATAGTTTTTAATTCTAGAGTTGAGGAAAATCTGGTGCAAAGTCCCAGTTCTGCTTAGTTGACACCAAATATCAAAACCAAATGGAAAAAAATGACAGAGAAGTCAAATACAAGGGTAGAATGGAATAAACACTCCAGCCTTCACTATCATGTCTCCTGGCTACCGCACCATTATGGTAATGTTATCCTATGGGAGTGGTCACTGTAACCAAAAGCACAACCTCAGTGAAAGGCACTCAGAAGAATGGATTAGCCCACAGCATTTCCACCAGCCCAAGGAATGTTCCCAGTAGTACTCCTTCTTAAAAAAGGCAAACAGTAATGCAGAGTATGATGATAATGCCAATTACTAACCCTGCCTGTTTTTTTTTCCTGAAAAGTTTTAGTTAGTCACAGGC
Organism: Cuniculus paca; assembly: GCA_004365215.1. NCBI lineage: Eukaryota > Metazoa > Chordata > Mammalia > Rodentia > Cuniculidae > Cuniculus > Cuniculus paca. The sequence continues at coordinate 11,583 of RJWT010012372.1, forward strand.
CTACTGTGAGTTCCTAGGTTGGCAACCATCCCTTAATGCAGTTTGTAGAATGGGTGGCCCATTCGTCACTCAGATGACTGCTACAGCAATGCTGATTAGCGATAGTTTCTGTTTATCCCTGATTCAATTTAAGCCCAGCCCATAAGCCTATGTATTTTCACATGGTTTCATACATTCCACAGCAAATAATTACCTTTGATTTTGGTTTTTGTCTGTTTGGTTTTTTCCCCTCCCAAATGGTGTGAGCCAATCTTGGTGAGTCATCTTCCAGTATTGTGTAACAAACCATCTCCAGAGTCTCATGAATATGGATTTGAGTCTCTGCTGTGCTTCCTATCTAGCAGAATGACCTTGACTAAGTGGTTTGACCTTCCTAAGCTTTTCTTTCTCTGTAAATGGTCCAAAAATAGAAACTACCTTTTACAATTGTTGCCAGGATTCAAAATAATCTAAGTAGCACCTGGAGTAAGCACAAAATAAAGTTGACTGACAATACTATATATGAAATTTACTGTCTACATCTTTAACACAAAATTTGTATCTGCGGAACTTTGCTAATTCTTCTTTACATACTCCTCTTTTAGCCATTGAACTTTTTAGAATTAGAAACTAGGAAATGTGACTTGTCTCTACATTAGGTTTAGAGAAATCAATAAATTGATCAATTTATATGTGAAAAGACTAATAAGAAAACTATTTTACACAATTTCTCAAGTGGTATAAGGGTAAATAAAATGCTTTAACTACTCAGCTAAAAGAAGCAGAAGCAACATTCTATAAAAAATACTTGAGATGTAAACAAGCCAGAAACAGATTCTAAACACAATGGACTGTTGACAAAATATATCTTATTTTGTCATTACGTCTCTCTTTCCTTCACTTTGTTCTGGGGTCCTAGATATTCCCCTCCACACTGATGCTTCCTGGCCCCACTTATCTTGCCTGTGATACTTCTGGATTTATCCTTTCTAGGCCGCTCAAACACCTTATTTCCCTATCTACTATCAAAACATCTTCATTGTGTGATACATTCATAAACTGTGACATCGCAGGAGAAAAATTAACAGTCCCACTAAGTTAATTTCAAAGGGTTATGGTCCCACATATTCAGAGATATGTCTATGTAAGTAGATGAATCTTCATTTAACTCAATTAACTCATTCTTAGTCATGGGATGTTCAAATCCTTTAGAGAGCTGTGGGTGGGACATTTTGGAAGAAATTGGTTTTCTTAATAGTTCAAATGCATCAACCTATTGACAACTAGATAGCCTTGTGGTAATCACAGTCTTGGTCACGCACAACCACTTTCATGTAAGTACGAACACACACACACACACACATACATGCACACACACACTCCACGTGTAGTGTACACTGCAGATTCCTGTGGGCTTCAAAAGACTGTCCCAATACTTTTTTTCCCCTGTTTATGTGACTCACATCTTGCCTTACCCCATCACTTGAAAGTTGTTACCAGATACCATCTGAATAGCAGCCATATTCGCACACTCACGATAAACTGGACCTGAAAAGTAATTACGTAGGATTAGCACAGGTCCTCTGAAGCTAAATTAGCAGCCAGATCCATGCACACAGTTGCTCACTGGCCCTCTGTTACACTTCACAGAAAATCTGAAGAAATCCGAGTAGAGCAGTCCTTATGCTATTGGTTTAATTTACTTACCATTAATAGACCTGGCTTCTGTTGAGAACCAGATTTATTTAGTCACTAAGAAATTCATCCAACCTAGGTACCTATTAGGTAACAATTAAATGCTTATTCATTGGCTGGCAAGCAAGTAACTTTTGAAAGGGGGTAAGTGGGGTGACAGTGTTAGTACTACTGCTGGAACAGGACTTTGAGATAAATCACTGATCTCCATTTTTCTGCATGCTAGGAAACTGGGCACAAAAAATGCAAGTGATAACAAATGATGGCAGAAGCATTCCTTATACACTGGGCTCTGGATTTTGTGTTTAGTGCTTCTTCCATCAAAATCTCTGGTCCATGTATCAAAGGGAAAATGTTAGAGGGATAAAGCACAGTTGGATGCTGAAACTACAAACTTGTCACCAGTCACTAAGAAGAGCTACACAACCCAGTGATTGCATATACATATGAATATAAATATTCAGCTGAAAGAGGAATGATTCATTTAGACTCATGCTTTCAGAGGTTTCAGTCTATGGCTGGATGGCTCTAATAGCAGAAGGGCACGGCACAGGAAAGGTGCTTAGCTCAAGACAGCTAAGAAGCAGAAGACTTGGAAAGAGCCATAAAGAGAAAGAAAGTGGCCCAGAACTGGAAGTCATCATTCCTGATTATATCCCTAGTGGCCTACTTCCTACAACCAAGCCTTACCTTCTCACAGCACATTCAGCTATGAACTCATCAATAACAGAATTCATTGATGAGGTTAGTGGCCCTGTGATCTAATCACCTTTTAAAAGCCTGACCTCTGAACACATGAGCCTTTTGGGGGATGATTTTGATCCTAACCATAACACACTTTAAAATACAGTTCGCCCTTCTAACTTTGCAGTTGGGTAACCTTCAGAATAACCTCCACTTTTACAGTGTCTGTTATGAATTTGTCTTTGTATCCATCATTCCAAAATAAACTGTAAATTCGTTTTCTTGTATGTTTGTTTTTTGTTGTTTTTTGCAGTTGGCTTACAGCTGGATGTTGAGATAAACCTAAATGTGCTTTGGTGGCTGATGTTCCTGTAATAATCATCACAGCAGAGTCATTTTGCTTCTTCTATATGTAGTAACAGTACAGAAAATGAAATATGTGGAACAAGAGTTTCTCCATGATTCAAACAAAAAAAGAGACAAAGTTGTCTAGTGGTAGGTAGAGATTTCCAAGACTGAGAAAACAGAATAAAATGTGAAGTGATTAGTCTGGTATTAACTCAGGGTTATTCACACTAAAGTCAAAGTTAAAGAAGAGCTGGAAAATTTGGAAGCCTGATATAAATAAGATTTTGATAAGACATTAAAATCAACCAGTCACTATATCACATATCAGTTCCACTTTTATGAATCTTTTTGTTCTACTATTTTTGGAAAGTAACAATTCATTGCCTAAAGCCAATATGCAGCACTTACTTAACATCGTTTGCTTTGATACGCTCCCTGATTTGTAATCTACGGACTTTCCTACTATGTTACTTTTGATTTTAATTGAAAGGTGTTAAAATTCTACTATAAACCAATATTTAATTAAAACCAGATTTACAGAATGCCTCCAGTAGAAAACAAAATTGAAGCATTCTAATTACTGACAACAAGCCTCCTTGTCCTCTTATACCCTTTAGGGAGTAAATGAGTCACTCCTAAGCCTCTCTTTGTATAAACCAAGCTGCGCAGAGGACCAGGAGACACTGGCCTTGCATCTGGTAGGGAGGCTTACATTCTCCAGCGCATACACAAGTGACTGTTCACAGCCAGGCCCAGAGGGGACCCCCAAGGTGTGTGCTCCATGTTGTACCTACCCAACACACCGTCTTTGTCTTGTGTGTACCACCATCTTCAAAACTTCCAAAAATGAGTATTTCAAAGTTGAATGTACACAGAAACACCATGGAAAGAGTTAAAATGGATTGGATCTAAATGAGAGCAACCCACAGCATGGAAATTATGGGCTTGAAAAAAATGCTTTCTTGGCTTATTTGATTAACACTTTGCCACTGAGAATTTTCCTTTGAGGTTTCTTATTCTGGATAGTTTCTAATGCGCTTGGTCTAAGTAAGACTTTACTTAAATTATCTTAAAGAGAAATCTGCAACTAACTATAAAATTTTCATGTTCGGTCCAATTGACTCCAAAGTAATATAAAACGCTTATTCCCAAGTGACATCTATCAGTATCTAGCTGTGTTCCTGATGGTGACTGACATCTGAAATCAACAATTAAAGTTAACCTATGCCAGGACTCTAAAGTCTAAAGGGCTTTACAGTACCTATCAAAGTGGTTCTGAACCAATTCATACAGTTATTGATTCTGTAGATAAGCTGGGAGAATTCATTTTTGACACTCATGTAGTGTTAAAAGAGTAATAATTTTCAAAGCCAAAAGGTTATTTTATTTCCAAATCAGCATATTCATAATAACATATTTTAATGAAAACCTGAAAGTACTACCAACGTTTGGTATTTTTTGTGTGTATTTACAATCATTCTAGCTTCTTCTCTCATTACCTATGTGGCATCAATAATGGATATAACTTAAATTTGAAATTACAGTAACAAAAAAGTCAAGAATTTTATGAATGTTGATCCCTTAGTTAATAATTTTCACTCTACACACGCATACAAAATACTCTCCCTCCCCTAGGATATACTAGTACTTATACTGAGGTATATCAGAGCGATTTTTTTGTGCCATATGTAGAAATCTCAAAACTTATGTAGCCATGACTGCTCCAAACCTCAGGAAGGAAGGCTTCAATGAAACATGAGAAAGTATCATTTGTATCACACTGTAAATTTGAGTTTGAATTAAATTATTTATGTAATACACATTTATAAAGCATCTATTATGTCCCAGGTTCTGAGCTGGTGCTAAAGTATTACAGGTTATAGAGTCTGTCAAATGAATTCTTGCTTAGAATAGGGACTAGACATCCTTAGCTATGATGACAGCAAGCATCAACATATAACTACTTTATCTAATCCTTTCTTCTTCCCCTTGTACTTCCTACTAATTAGGCAGCTTCTTTTCCAATGCCACCTTATTCGATGTTCACATAATAAATTGCCAAGAGCACGTAGAACTGATAACAGAGATTGGATTTGACTTAATGAAGTTGGGCACAATGTATTATGTATCAGTAAAAGCAGTTCTGGTACTGAGTGATTTTTCAGTTTTTCAAAGGTTTTCAGAGGTGACTCTCAATCTGTAGGCTGCAAATCTCATTTCTACATGATATAAACAAATAAAATACATATAGCTTACAAAAGTATTGGTAAGATTAATAAATGTTGAAATATACATTAGAACAAAAGCATATATTTTTGATACTACTTTTGATTTCTAATTGTTTGGGAGTCAAATATTTTCCTTATCAAAGATCATATTTTAAATAATAAGACAGGAGATATTCTTTTGATATAGATACTGAGTTTCATCTGGAAAACACAATAGTATAGGTGACACTTTAAAGTTTAGTAACAGTACTGATTAGAGAAGATACATGCAATATTTTTGAAGATGATACATAAAGAGAAATGTTCAGTTAAATGTCTCATCTTTTAGAGGACATTAAGCTATTTCATTTTGGAAAATGACAAGTAAACAGTCCAAAGAATGTTTTAAAATTGTGTACATGAGTATGTCAATGAAGATAAATTTTAGATTATAAATTGCAAGTCACACTTACAGGGAGTAACACAACTAATACTTTGGGATAATGATTTCTAAATTGTTGGTTACAAGTTTGGAAGGGTGTTATGATTTAAATCTAAAGCATACCCCCCAAAATCACATTTGGAAATGGATCCTGGGAAAAGAAACAGTCACTGGGTGACTTGGGTGTATTCTTGTCCCCAGCTCCTCCCTTCTAGTTCAGCTTTCTAACTAACATGATGTGAGCAGCTTTTCTCCTCCACTCCCTTTCACCACGGTGTTTATGCCTTGCACCTGGTTGATGATGAACTGAACCCACTGAAACTATGAGCTAAAATAAACCCCTCCTCCTTTAAATTGTGGATGTTGGGTATTTTGTTTCAGTTATGAGAAAGCTGACAAATACAAGGAATAATTATTGTAATTAGATTTCTTTTTGAAGAAGTTGGCCCAAGGGCTGGTGACACTTTCACCAAATAGCTTTCTATATCCTTGATTTTGTTTAAAAGTACATTGGAAACCTAAGAGAAATGGTCTTTTTTCCTTTTGCCCAGAATGATGGCTCATCTGTACCTGAAATGGGATTACAGTTTTGGTGACCACACTACAGGAAAAATCTCAAGAAATTTTAGAAGGTTCAAACAAAAGGCAATCACAATTACAGTTTTGTGCCTGTTCATTTCTTTACTTTATATGACAATTGGAGCTCATCAGTTTCCTCGTAAGAAAGATCTGAAAGTTTGTAATAAAGGTTTATCAAGTCATGAAATCATGAGGAAACATTTAAGAGTGAAAAAATAAAAGAACAGTCTGTAAGAAAGGCACGTTTTTAAAGTGTAGATTAATTCATAAAAAAGAGGATATTAATGAGAACTAGACTTTGGGGATCAATTTCATAAGTTGTTCTCTGGTTAGACCATCTCAAATTTCAGGTTGCATAGAAAATTTAAAGAGAAGATCAAAGTCATATAAAGTCATTCTCAAAATAGTGTCCAGTTTTTCAGATTCTCATATGTGCTAAATTGTGTAATCACTATGAGTTTTAATTTAAAAAGTCATTCATCAGTATTACTTTAATAGAGATGCCAGTGATACTAGGATAGCCGATTTCACAATTAGTACTTGAAGTGGTCTTAGTGAAATACGAATTGAAAAGAAGAAGAAACAAAACATGGTTTTTTATGTTTGTTTAAGAATGCACCAAGGTACAGTTTGTAGGCTCCATAACAGGCAGTAAAATTAAACCAGTAGGTAATGTAGCTAGTTGCTTAGGCTATTTAGACCAGAAATAGACCACAAGAAGCTAACAATTTCACATGTGAACACACTGCAAAGTTAAAACAAAATGAAAAAGGATCTGAAGTAAGTTTTAATTTATTTTGAAATATAGCCCTTGCTGGGGCATTGGTTGCAGATTGAACAAAACACATAAATGATACTGCTGTGGGTTTAATTGATGAAACGTGTTTGAGCCTTGATAAACTGTGGTATTTGTGATTTGTGAACAGAAAACTATTCTAATTCTACACATTTATCTGACGATTGACACATAGAATATCTGAGTTCTCCAAATTAGCTCTAAATGTGATGTGTTTCTTGGTAATGATTTAAATATTAACATAAAATTCTTTATGTTTAAGCCATTGTTTTAGAAGTTACATGCCAGAGACTACGAACTTTTATGACAACAAAAAATATTTGAAGCGCTCCAATGTCAAAATATAAGTCACAATCACTTCTCAGCCTTTTGGCTAAGATCAGGTGTAAAATACAAATGATATACTCTCAGTTGCAGCCATATAAAATTGTGTTTTCAGCCTGCATGCTTGAGGTCATGGGTAGTGTATGTACACTTTGTTTTCGTTTTAGTTTGATAGTCTTTTACAAATCATAGTGACTTATTCAGAATTTATTGGTACCGAGTTGGGAAAAGTTATCTAATATGGAAAAAGTAGATGCTATCAAAAAGTATCTCTGAATTTTTTTGGATGCTAAAATTAGAGCAATAAATTCGAGTCCTGATTTACTCCGAAAACAGTGAATAGAATTTTCAAACTTAAAAACTACTATTTATCCATGCCACCTTTCTGGTTCATTCTTATTTGTTAGTCACAATTTGCCTCTGAATTGACAGCCAGCTTCTAAATGTAGTATTAGTAAAGAGGGTAGGTCATGTTCTCTTAATTCCTGAAATTTGATAACCAAGGTAAATGGATCTTTCCTCCCATCTTTGTAATGATACTTTGAATTATATATAGCAAGAAACCATACTAAAGAATTGTCTTATAAATTTTTTATTTTAACCAGAAAATACAAGGTAATTCCAAGTATCAATCTGAAAAACAAAAAAGAGGAGCATGAAAAGTTAAATGCTCCCGGTTACATTGTTTCCCAATTAGTTTCCCCTTTTTAATAAAAAAAATTACATTTAGAGAATTCTTGTTAAAAATTGCCATTTACAGGCACAATACTATGTCTTTATTATGTGTGCAATGAGTTCAGCTTAATGAGAAGAGGTGAGAGACTTACGTTCCACTTCCATTGCTCGAACAATTAATGAGCAAGGTATATAAGCTCTCTGCAAATTTTGCAGCTAGAGAAGGAAAATTTTTGACCAGATTACAAGTAAATCTCTTTGTAGACCTTTAAAAGTTGCTAATTTATGTCAATTACTACTTTACCATTGTTGAAAAAAGAAAAGAAATATATTATCTGGAGCATTTATAGTAGATTGCTGGCAAAAAAGGAATAATCAAATTAGAGAAAGAGTTCGGAAAGAATTACTTCGTAAAAATTTAGTGGTGTATCTCACATAATCCCTAAAATCCAAGCCTGGGATATACTTTGATGAACTTTCCCCTACACACGGTTACATAATCATTCAAAATAGTATGAATACTATTTATAGGCAACTTATATTGATAAATTATAAATAGAAAACAAAGTGAGAAAAATAAAAATGTAAAATGGGACTTTAAATACTGTAAAGGATAGGCTAAGACAAAAGGGTATGCTTTTGGTGGTGTGTCGCCCAAATATTTTAGCAATACATCAAATAGAAAAACCTGATGTGTTTCACAATTTTCAGTGCCTTCCAGATAGAAACAGCCTATAATTCTGATACTTCTTTGTCTTCACACAAAAGGCAGCATGTAAGGCAATGAACTAATTTTCAGCAATAGCCTGTAAAATAGTTGCAATGATTCTTTTCACTAGAATTGTAATTTCTTATAGAACTTTCTCCCCTTTCCCCTGCTCCTGTCCCCATCCTGACCTCCTCCTTCCCTCCCTTTCTCTCCCCTCCTCCTCTTCCTTCTTCCTCTCTTTCTTTTTCTCTCTCACTGTACCAATGAAGTAACAAAGCTATACCGTTTACTATATCAAAGTATACTTTAATATGACCCATGTGATAAAATGAGTCTCAGTATATATTGAGTACATTAATTAAAGAGTTATGATTAATTCACTTACTGCCTTCTGTGGACTGTCTGCTTCATGAAAGATTCTGCATTAAACTCTGCAGAGGATTCAAAGATGAATAAAATGTAGCCTGCCCTCAAGGTGCTATCACTAGTCATTATGCTAGCTGCACTGTGGCCCACACCTTAGACACATGCAACTATGGAGGACATTCATAAAAAAACCAAAGATCATCAGTGGCTGGGGTTAGGAGGGAAGGAGATAATGATGGAAAGAAAGTGGCAGAGATTGTATGCTCTGGAATGTGGACAAAAAACTTCTCCAGCTCCTCTCCTCAAAATAAAGTAGGAATAAGAACAGAACTGGGTTATAATGTGAGTAATCAGACAGGAAACAATTACATGGCGATTTAAATAGTCTGTGTAACAACATGTGAGGCCCAGATTAAATTAGCATTAAAATAAAACACCAAAAAAGGGAAAAAACAAAGCTTCTTGAAGAATTGGAAACTATAGGACCTAGCAACTGTCTGAATGGAGAGGGGCAAGGAATGAAAGACTCATTTCCACTTCTAGGTGGAAGACATAGCTCCAGTAGTAAATAAAGGCAGAGAGGAGAATCTTGTTTTGGGAAGGAAACAAGAGGCATTTGCTCCTTTTTTTGCTGTACTATATTAAGCATATTCCTAGGCATAAATACTCTTCATGATGTAAGGCCAGGTGGAAATAGTACCTCCTTCACTCATTCAGCAGGAAGCAAACTCTCAGCCTTATACTAGAATTGAACATGAGAAGCTCAATACTTTTCATGTTAATACCTATTTTTGAATGTCCTATTTTCTACTCTACACTGAAAGTTTCTGGAAGACAGAAACTACCTGGTTCCTTTGGGTACCTTCTTAATTTAAGTAGGAAGCAGGCTTGAATGGTAAGAGCAGAGTGCTAAGAAGTATCCACAGGAGCCATTAAGAGGCTTTAAGGAAGATAAGGGGTGATCAGAGAAGTACAGGTAATGAGGGCCAGAGCAAACCCCCCGCAGGACTCATAGGAGACGAAAATTCCAACACATGGCCTGTCAGCAGGCCCCTTCACCAAAGAATGGGTCCTTGAGTAAGAGCACTGGCAGAAGTCATGGGGAATAGAAGAGGGGTTGAGAAACCTGATATTCTAAAACCCAGGGTGTAAACAAGACAGTGCCACAAGCCCTTTGAGGTCCTTTGGACTGGTGTCCTAGATAGCTTCAGTTTTGGCAATGAATAATAACTTTTTGGCAATAGGATCAATTTTGGGGAAATTACTAATTATATTTTACGGGTTCTTTTTGCATTCGCAATTAAAATTCATGCACTGGCTACCAAGGAAACAAAGGATCTGCACTTATCATTTAGATCATATGCTCATTTGCCGGTTAACTGGAAGGGTGCTGTAATTTTATTCGCATTTGCGAATAAGGAAGAACTGAGCACAGCACAAAGGGCTCACTGAGTTTCATTTCAACTGTGAATATAGCACTTCGGAGATGACAAAATATTTTTCATACACTATCTCATTTCTTTTTGAAATAAAACTTTGTGGAATCAGCCTTCCTTTCAGGTGAGATAACTATGGTTCACTTTAAATTGAAATCAGGTTAATGGGGACCATGCAACTGGAATCAGTTCGTTTAATGTAATACAATAATAATAAGTGTTTACTCAGCTCCCAGAACTATGCTCAGATCTGCAAATGTAGAGAACATTAAAAGGCAACCAGCCTGGATCCTCCCCTCCTGCCTTTGTCCTAACCCAGCCTTCCTCCTTCTGTGGATACAGTTTCCTGTCTCAAGGATTTGTCCCCTACTCAGCCATGTGCATCAACCTTGGTTTTATGCTTTAAAACTTTCCGATTGCTTTAGAAATTATTCCATGCATGGACTTGCTCATCACTAGTCTGGAATTGCAGGACATGTACAGAACACCTTATCTCTGATAATGTGTATTAGTTTTACCATATTTCAAAAATGGAATAAAGAAGTAGAATACAAAAGAAAATTGGGGTTTTGGGGTTAACAGGTATATGAAATTGCCCAAATGGCTACATGAGCTGGCACTCCCCCAAACCAAATTAATTACACAAGAGGAAGTTCTCCATCACACTGAATTGCTGCTGTTTTGCA
>RJWT010012373.1:0-22502 GCA_004365215.1 Cuniculus paca
TAAGGCCAGTATCATGTATCACTTTAAAGTCATTCACATTAATAAAATAATTTGCCAACTACTTTAGATTTGTTTTTGTATACAGTGAGTGGAGAATTTGGCCAGAGGTAGGGAGTGACATTTTGAAGCAGTAGGGTAATTCTGGGTCAGGAATTGGAGTCAGTAGCACTGAAAATGACTAGACAGAACTGAAAAGAAGAGAGAGCAACATACCAAATTCCAAATGGAGCAAGAACAAAGCAGGAACTGGGGCCCAAGCAACACTCAGAACTGGTCTGAAAGAATGAAAATCGCAGCTTCCATGGGTTATACCCTGTTCTCTTGTAAAAAACACAAAGAAAAATGTAGACAGAGGAGTGGATGGTTCCATCTCTTCTTTCATTTTTAATAACTCTCTAGGCCCATAGCAGTAATCCATGAATTCCCAGATTACCTTGAAACCACATGCTTCAACAAGAGAACACACTGGTTTTAGAAACTAAAGAAGTCAAATAGCCCTTTGGTTTCGCTGGTGAATTTAAGTGACTTCTACTGCCTCACAGCTAGTTATCAGTGGATTTAGGGCGAAGACTCACTCCTCTCAGCTTCTGAATGGATTAGAGATGCCAATTCCCTCTCTAAACACATAGAGAGATGACAAAGTCTGAAAATCACTCAAAGGCTACAAGCAACAGGAGAGATATGTTTAACTCACCCTTAGATAATGTTGCAAAAATCCACTCGTCTTTTCTTGCAAATGATTAAAGAAAATTCTCAACTGAATTTATTTTTACTACAAAAATATGCAAGCAATTAAGTACTTCAAAAATGTTTTATAGGCAATACTACACTATAATTCTTGGCTTCTAAATTTTTGAAATAATCTATCACCAGAACAAGAATCTGTCAGTGTGTGAGCCCTCTGAGAAACTCCTCATTGTCCTAGTCTTTCAGCACAGTATGACCTATTTCTGTCTGCTCCCTGTTTTACTCTGCTGAAACTATAAAGAAACTTGAATCCTCTGATTCCCTGGCTCTCATTCCTGGCTTTACCAGCAGAAAAAAGTAATAATAAAAGGAAATCTTCCATTCAGCCTAGATGCCTTTTCACAGGAAGCCTACAGAAATGTCCTTCCTTTTTTTCGTTTTAATATTTTCATGTAAAAGAAAAGAATGAAAGGAAAAGTCTGTAACCACTTGCAAGATAAGCAAAAATAACTTCTATCCTTTAATAAATATTATTAAAAAGTATGTCCATTGTATCAGGAATATCATAAAGTTCTGCTTATACCTTTTGCCCCTTGAAAAATGACTGAATTAAGGGAAGAAAAATTCAAATGTTCTTCTCAACTGTAATACTTGGATAAGAAAGCAGCGGCCTTGTAACAGGTAATAAATGCTGACTTCAGAAAGTTTTAGTTCCTTTAGTTATTAATTAATATACTATACTTTGATTAATCTAAATAATAATTAAGTCAGTAAGGGGCCTCATTTCCGAGTATTGCAAGTAACTAAGGCAATAAGACAAAAAGCTCCAGTTTTTGACATGGCGGGAAGGTGGGAGGGCTCATAGGGATGGTGCAAAGGAAATAGCCCAGGAGGCTGTGCCATGTCCCAACAGTGAAGACCAGCACAGCAGGTTCCATGCTTCTTTGTCCTGATGCCCTGCGATGAGGACCCAGCTGTGGTCAAATATGGTTCAACATCACATTTATTCTATCTCTCATTGATTATGCCTGTCCTGATGGATGTAATAAAAGGAAGTGATACTATCCCCCAAAAAGGGATGCAGGTAAAGCCAGGCAGGAGGTTGCTTCATATGTTTCCTTCTTTCATGATATATCCATATATAAATATCAAGTGTGTTCATTCACCTGGATGAGGTTTAAAGAACTAAGATCAAATCTAAGATGAACTATTTCCCTGGCTTCCCACTCCTACAATTCAGAAGATACCTTGCACAAAAACTAGGCTACAGACTGCACTATGGCACAGGACTCTTTCTACTTACCTGATACTAACTACTCTCATGTTGGTTAAGTCACACCACACGTCTTTCTTTTGATTAGCACATTTGCAGTACATGATGATTACATTTATCATGTGCAAGTACATGATGCACCTCAAATTTTTGTCCCCTTCCCTGCCCATCCTTTCTTGAGTGCCCTCCAAATTCCTGTTCCCCTTCTCATTTGCACAGCTGTTTCCATTTTTTCTTTAAATTTCTCTTTGTTAAAATTCCTTTTCCCTTCTTTCTCCCCCCTCCATTGTTTCCTTTCTCATTTGAAAAAGATCTCACTACTTCCTATTACCTATTTTTTATGCTGCTCTTTATTTATATTTGGGGTTTCTTATATAATGGGAACTATGCAATATATGAACTTACACATCTTTAGAGAGCAAATATTCAAAACCCAGCAGATGATTGCTGTTGATCTCCTTTGGTACTATGCAATTCAGTTTACAGCCTAATACCATGAGAAACATGAATGAGGGAGAAGAAGGGCAACTCTCCTCCCAGATATCTAGGTGGCAAAAGCATGGCTTTCAGCTCTTATTTCCTTCTTCATGATTTGATGGGGCAACTATTTTGCAAGCAAGTGGCAAAATAAAAAAAAAATTTTAAAAGAGGAGGATGTGAAGGGGAAGAAAGGAAGGAGATTTAAGAGAATCACAGAAACGTTGGTACTATATTGCTTGGACCCTGCCATCAGTGCTTATCACTGGGCTCTGTGCTAATTTAGAAGGAGAATCCTCCCATTAAGCTTCCATGATTAGGCTTTGCATTATATGCAAATAAATACATTTACAAATAAAACACAATTTTATCTTCTTACAAACTGAGACATTAAGTAAAATATATTTGTATATATCTGTCTTCAGTGTTTTTCTCTCATTGCTGAGACAAAATACATGATGCCCAAAATGAAGAAAGGAAAGGTTTATTTAGCTTACAGTTTTGGGGGGTTTCAGTCCATAATCAGCTATTTCCAAGGCAGAGTGGCATGGCTGAGGGGTAGCTGTTCATGTTAGCTGCAGCAGATTCCAAAAGCAGCAAGGCAAAAAGGGCAAAAGAGAGAAAAACATGCTTCCTTCCCTCACTTATATTGTATGATGGCTACCTGCCCCTGGGCAGGTGCAGCACCCACACTGCCAATTCCAGTGCTACACAATGAACCAATTACAAATACTAGACTCAGTTGCTTTCAAAAGGCCTGGCTCCCATGACTGCATGAGGCTTTGGGGAGACATCTAGACATAAACTATAACATATCCAAGTTAAAAGTGTATAAAATTAACTGAAGAAAAAGAGAATTTAAGAAATTTTGAAGACTAAATGCATATGAATCCTCTGGTAATTCAATGGTTACTGATGCTGCATTTATTGCCCCAGTACAATCTCTTTCTTTATTTTTCAGTCGGTCACCAACATAAGATAATTTTCTAAGAACAAAGATGCATTAATTCAGATAACTTATTCCATATTCATAGCCATATAATTTATTATTAAGATTATCATAGAATCAACCCTGTTCTCTAAGATAAAAATACATACATTTTGTGTTAGAACAGTTGACATCAAACAATAATCATTGTACTATTTATAAAGTACTTACTATCTGCTAAATATTTTAGATGCATTTTCTAATTCCACATTAAGACAACTCTATCTTTAGATTTAATTAGCCACTTTGGATAGATGAACAGGTGGGAAAACTGAGGCTTCAAAGCTACATTTCTTTCTTGCTCTAAATCACATATCTAGTATAATATGGAGCCCATGTGATTCCAATGCTCAGTGTTATTCATCTGCGACATCATATCATCTACTCAACACGCACAAATTTTGCTAGTCGGGATAGCTTGAGAAAGACTCCAAGCTATCACGACTTATGTTATACATAAAAAGCACAGACTTCCTCATAAACCTACGTAACTCAAGCAGCTGAAGGCACATGTGGCACAGTCCTATACACCAAAAGAAAAATACTATTTTAGCCACATGTAAAATTGGAGCTAAGAAACTACTTGTGAAAATCAGAAAATATCTGCTTTCAGTTAATTCATAAGTGAAAAAGAAGATGATAATGATGAAGGAAAAGTTATTATACTCATTGTGTACAACTAGGGAGTCACTGATAATAGGACCAAGGTTTCTAATTTAATAGCAACCTTCAACCTGAGAGCGTTCTATCTTTCCTCGGCAAAAATTTCTTTCATGTAGCTCTAGCCACAGGGAGCAGAATATTTTTTTACTGTTCTTACAGTAAAAAACCAGAGAACAAGTGTCTTCAGGTCCCCACAAACTGTTTGGAGCTGTCAAGGTTGGCAGACAAGTCAGAAAAGATCGAGTCAAGCTTGTCATAATTGTGCCTTAATGATTTCACAAGCTGTAGGACTCTCACCCGCTCCAAATGTCAAACAACTCCTGAAGAATGTTGAGATTCCAGAGATACCTCCCTAGAGATTTGACATAATTTACCTAATATGTCTGAAATGGGTTTTAAATGTTATCAGATTAAAGGTCCTAGTTCCTAGAATAACTTTGCTGGCATCATCCTCAAATTCCCAGTGTCAGTCTTCAGTGAAGACCTTTGGGAATCTCACAAAGGTTCCAGCTTGCAAAATCTTCAGCAGCAATTGGTCTTCAGTGTATCTCCAGATCAATTACAACACTCAAGAAATGGGTTAAAGGTCACCAGTTATGTGGTGGTATGGCACTTTGTTATCTTTGAACCTTAAGTCAAAGCCTATAGTTAACTAGATCCCATATTATTTAAGATTTTTGGTAACTGAAAACACATTTTCAAAACCCTTTCATACACATGCAAAGTTTATGGCCGTATGGGTCAACTATATTCACTTAAACAAAAGGGATAATCTGATTTACATAGTCATGGACAAGGTAAGTGAACAGAAACCTCTATGAGTTTGCAAAGAATAGGTCACTACATAGACTATTCCAAATGAAGACTGCATTTAGATTTAGTCTGGTGATTATGGCTATTTGTGTGGTTACCATTAGAAATCATCTCTCAAGACTCAGCTGTACCCCTAGGTCCACACAAAAGTATTAATTCTGAAATGAACTACCAACACCCAGATCCACAGTTTTGCTCTGAAAGGCAGGTACAGGTTCAGTTAAATCTCTTTGGAGGATTTTTCCACTTTTTCTGAAAAGAAGTCATCTGCTTTTCAGTGGTGTGTGTGTGTCTGTGTGTGATTAGATCATTTTAATTATGCAACCATGAATACCATGAGCATAAAAAATTAATAATCTAAAGTACACATTTAAAAACAATCCAGATATTTTAATAAATAAAATTCTTCACTGTCGTCTCCTTAAATATTTCTCTTTTATGTAAGACCATATCAAATTCACTGTTGTACAATTGATTATATCTGAGGATTTGGGGTTTTATAAAAATCAGCAACTCTGAAGCAGTATCCTCCAGGAAAATGAGAGAGTGATTATGTTTAATTTCTGAGGAGATGCCAGTTAAAAAATGGGAAAGATCTAAAGATAATTTCATTTAAATAAATCTTCTTTAAAAAATCAGTGTGGGTTCCAAAATTAGACATAAACTTTAGGGCTATCTGAATCACCACACAAAAAAATACACAACTCAAAGTAGAGACTCAAACAAATATACTTGTTAACTATTATTTTTAAGCCGTTAGTGAGAGAATATGTGAGCTGGCATTTTCTAAACTGATACTTCCATAAATGGCAAGGTGCATTTCTTGGATAAAAAGAGATCCGCTGTAAAATAAACTGGGGAGGGCTGCCTTCTGCATCACAATGGTAAGCAGAACCAGTGCTGAAATAGACTCATTCTGTCTAAAAGTAACCAATGTTGCCTACAAGTAATCTCCCAAATGTATGATTATAACACTAAATTTGGAAACTACTGCTATAGTCCACATTGTAGATTCATGATGAACATCAGCAAAGCAAATGTTTAGGGAAAAAGTACTCATAAGAAACCTATTCGCCTCCTTTAGTCCAACATATAGTTGAAACTCATTTAGCATGGACATTCTGTCTTCCTCTTCCTGACATAGGATATTAGGGCACAGCAAAGTTGGCTGGGGAACCAGGCATGACCTGTTAATTACAAGATCCTGTAACACATGTGCAGAACAGTTCCCACAGCCTTACATGTGGACTCCTGTGATATCTCAAAGCAGATTTTTCAATAGGATGGCCTAGACCTGACATTAGCCTGAGATGTGAGATCCCAACACTGCCTCTTAGGACCCATGAAAGAAGTTCTGGCAGGTTTCCTCCAGATTTGGACAGTATGAAAGGATACAGATGCCAAGAAGAGCTTGCTATCCTGGCATTCCTCACAATAGTCCATCCTGCTTCCTGCAGGGTGTAGTTTTGTTTTGATTTTTCCTCTTTTACTTGGCCCAATGTTACTCTGCAGAGTCAGTTTCTCACTCTTCATTTTTACTTTGTTCAAATAAACTTTGCCACTGCTTTTTGCTCATGTGTCTAATTCCTCGTTCAAGATGAGAACAACCTGAAAACCAGCTCCAGAAGGAGACACAAGCACCTCAAAACTCGGTAATGTTTATTTGGCAAACCACTTTTAGAAGAAGTTACCAAATAACATTCTTTCACCCTTCCTCTTAATGATATCCCTTTGAATAAAGTTTAGAAAGAATGCTATAAGCAAATTCAGGATTTTCATAATCTTCACACCTCAGAATCTACTTTTTACAAATACTTGATTAGAACAGACAAATAATACTAGCGAACATGTGTATAGTAGATTTTTGTTAGAAAATGAGTCCCTGATCATATTGGATGGTTCACATTCATAGCTCAATATCACCATGTCCTACACATATATCTACAGAACTACACTAGAAAAAAATGATTTTCAGAATCAGATTCATGTAGTACTTCAAATCCACAATCTTGTAAGCTCCATAAATATAGCGACATCTTACTCATTTTTTTTAACCAGTAACATTTTGCAAAGGATATAAAATGAATTGATGTTCAATGTTGGAGCTGATGGAAGTAAGATATATACTATTATGCTTCCTGAACTGAAGGAGAGATTAAAGCAGTTTTTAAAGATTTTTTTAAAGCAATATGAATTGTAGCAAAAAATGATCTATTGTTGCCTAAAGTCTCAGGCAACCAAGAATTGTTTGAATATCACTGTATATTCTTCCTATCACATAGCGTTACCAGTTGAACATGTATTGTTCACTTCTCATCACCTTGACTCGTTCCAGGGTACCAACCAATTAAACTCCAATCAATTTGAGAAAAAAAACAAAACAAAACAGAAGATTTCTGTGTTATTTAACCATGCAATTATGCTACACGCTGCTTACTTGGGGAGGAAAGATCCTTGCTTGTTATTCTGTTGTCCTATGCCTCTCCTAGAAGTTTCCAGTAATCATCTAGATTCTTTTTAAATGTACACAGTGTGCATTTAAGGCAATGATCAAAGTTCTTCCATTAGAATGAAGGTTCTGTAAGAAGACCTTTGTTCAGTTCACTGCCATTGCAGTGCTAGTGCACAGATGATGGTCTATAAAATGTTGTGAACGCATAGATGAATTAATGAATTGCACAATAAGCATATGCACTTTTTGGTGATGCCATTGCTGAACGAAGCATCCATCTCACACTGGTCACCTCTATCACAAGCACATCTTCCCAGCTTGTCAGCAATCTATATTTGAGCCTTTCTGTGTCCTCGGTATCTGCCCCAAACAGTGAACTTTAATTGAAATAGTCTAATGCTTGGCATAATTCAGGAAAGACTTCTGGGTTAATCAATAGTGTTGAATATATTTTAAAGAAACAACATTTTTACATTTATGGATGATTCAATTTCAATATACACAGGCCTTCCCTAACCTAGATCTATGATTAAAGTAGGAAAAACTAAAAAAGAATGATTCCACAGTGTAAAAGTAGAAAAAGTAGGCACTATGCAGTTTCAGCAGAAATTCATTTTTGTACACATTTTCATCTTTATTTTAGAGATGTTAGAAAACAGAGCCTGGCATGGAGGCTCATGCCTGTAATCCCAGAACTGGGGAAACTGAGGCAAGGATCCCTGTGAAATCGAGGCCAGCCTGGGCTACAGTAAATTCAAGTAGTGAATTCAAGTCCAGCTTTAACTACATAGTGAGATCCTGTCTCAAAACAAACAAATAAGAAAAAAAGAAATCAAAATGGACTTATAATTTGGTTGTGTGATTTGCCAAAACTAACCAAAGCAGTTAATTGCAAGGTACTTGAGAGGTAAACCATTTCCAGCCTGGTGTGGTGGCACACTGCTGTAATCCCAGCACTCGGGAGGCTGGGGCAAGAGGATCATTACAAGTTCGAGACCAGCCTGGGCTACAAAGTGAGCCTAAGGCCAGCCTGAACAGCATAGCGAGACCCTGTCTCAAAAAAAAAAAAAAAAAAAAAAAAGAGGTAAACCATTTCCAATATAGCTAGGGGTATAATTTTTGGCACAATTAGGTTTTTCTTTAAATCAAAGTAACTAATAAATATGCATTTGATTTAGCGTTCCTTAAGAACCAAGTTACACTGCTGCCCATAAGCATGTTATTTTAGGGCACACACTGTGTGTGACTGTTGAATGTACACTTATTTGTCAGCTAAATGATCCTTCTTGACCTGCTGAGCTTCAAGTGAAACATCTTCGTTACACTTTGTAAATAATCTCATCTTTCCATTCATTTTTGTAATCCTTATTCAGCTTTGTTTGAGGCATATCTGAGCATTGTAGGCTGTACAGAGACCTTGATGATCTTTTAGCCTAGAATTTTCTATTCATTTTTTAATTTAGGAACACTTTCTTCACAATAATATAATCACTGGAAGCCCCTTAGGAAATCTTTTAATGATTTCATCATTTTGCATGGTATATGGTAAGGAATTAAAAATATGAAGCACTTCACTTGGGATCAATACATTATTAAAAATTTTATCACAAAGTTCATTTAATATAATTTTGATAAAATTCATTATGCATGAAGACAAATTTTCAACCTTGGCTCACTTATAAGTAATTCATGGTGTTTAATTTTCTTCAAATTTATTTTATAAAAAAATCATAATTTCCTACAATTAAAATTTAAAATAACATTATGTCACATTTATTTATTTATTTAAAATCAAGCATATATTAAAATGGACACTGAGGTTTAATACTCGATATTTGTAAAAAATAAATTAACTTCACGATTTGGTTGTTTAAATATTTGCATCACATCCTTGAATGACTTTTTTTGTGCAATTTTTGTGACTTCAGGTTTCAATTTGCAAACACCTCTTGACAAACAACCATCAAGTGGGTATCAATAATTCTTAACTTTGGTGAATAAAAAGTCAAATAAGATGGAGTAGGGAGTCTGTTTTGTATTTTTAGCACTTGATTTGGTATATAAGAACACTGATCGTCTCCATTTGAAAATGTGCTCAAGATAATCTCAAAATTACCAGCAAGATTATAATTTTTATGCTTCACGTTAACTTACCAGTATTTTAATTTTAATGAATCTTATGTTTCCTCTCCTCAGTTCCAAATCTGTTATGGTAATAAACTATGTATGTTTAAGAGTAAAAGAAAATGTTAACACATGTATAATGCAGAAAACACCAGGCCCAACAGGCAATCAAGTGAATTCAGAGCACATTCCCTTCATTGCTGAGGCTGGACCTAGTAAGCTGTCAAAGGGTTCCACTTTAAAGTTTGAGGAAAGAGGTGAGAGAAGAGTTCTATTTGACAACTAAGGGACAAAAGAACCTGGTTGTGTGGCATTATAGATAAAGCAGCCAGAAAACAGCAGAGGGTCTTAGCACAACTGGAGAGCCAGTGATATTTAATTCCTTAGGAAGGTCTACAAAGTTCTGGAGGGTAAGTTTAGTGGTGCAATAAAGACTAACCTAATAAGAAGTACCAAGATGATACCCAAAATATCAGACAGTAACTGCTTATGGTCAAAAGCTGGAATCCAGAACAGAACTGGAAACAAAAACCTAAACTCTAAGTCTCAGACCCAGGATATCCAGACACTAAAAACAACCCTACAGTGTACACTTACTTCCCTAGCACTTCCAAGGATTAAAACTTGCTTTCCATTCTACCAAACCTGACCAGTGATTTTCCCTGTTTCAGATAATGAAGAGCTTAGGGTTTTTTTTGTAGATGTAAAAATTACCAAATTTGAATTCATTTGATAAAATTTCATACCAGCAGAGGTAGGACAACATCTCTATGTTCTCATGTGAGCCTTAGAATACATTAAAATTGATATAATGCAATGGCCTATTTATTAATTAGCCTAAACTACTAAACTCATTCCTTAGATGTATGCAGTATTTGGTCATGTTTCAGTCAATAGTCTTCAACATTGAGAATGTCATTAAATTTTCCCTGAAGTTTGAGGGTTTAGAAAATTGTTCTTCTAAGGCATTCACGTTCAGCAACTGAGAAAAAAATGTAAGGAAGAGTAACCCTTGCTGACCACAGTCATAGGAAACAGTGCTAGGATACGATGAATGTTCCCAGCACCCAGCCTCTAAGAATGTTTTCATACCAATACCCTTCACAGTCAGTTCTGCTTTAACAGACATAAGCATCCTTAAAAGTCTTGGTTCTTTGTAAAATTGCACCATAAAAACCAAATACTTTATTGGGTAAATGCAGCTCTGGGTACAATAATCAAAAATATTGTCTGTAACATATTTTTTTAAAAGTAGGAACCTAATAAAAACAGTGGTATGGCTTTCCATTTGTTAAATGGCTAAGAAATACACAAATAATACAATAATCATTACTTTACCTAATTAAAAACCTACAGTTTGCAGTAGATGTGGGTATAGGAAAGGACCTGACTTGTGAGTTATTATAAAGTGCAAATGAAGGGTGTTCTGAAACCTGAGGGAAAGTGGAAATACCAGATGTAGAGTGGCAGGACCCATGACATAGGTGTACTCTTGTACCTCAGTAGGGCTAAGCTGGCTGCAGTTTTCTAAACTCATCTATTATTTCTTTGGGAGGTCATCATATAGAAGCACACCATTGGTTTTATGCTTGTCTGTCTTTATATCAGTTGTTTTGTAACAAATTTGCGTTTCCAAAACAAGTGTTATACACGTATTCTAAGGCTAGGGTGAGAACTGAGAACTGAAAACTGATTACATGCATAAAAGAAATAAAGATTAAAATTCAGAGATTAGAATGCTGGGACAAATTTAAAGATCATTTTAATTCAAATCCTCATATGATTGAGAAAACTTTTTTTTCTTTTTGTTTGTATGTTTGTTTTTGAGTCATGTACATATAGCTTCAGGGAATATCAGAATTTTTCAAGACTCAGTTTAAACTAAGGAAGGTACCAGAAGGAAGAAGGTTTGATGGAAAAACCAAGTGCTTAAGTCATGACACCAGTTCTAGGTCCATGGATAAGGTGCCTTATCTGATAATCTATTCAAGTGCCTTAAGGGTTGTTTGGAAAATATTATTATCAAAGAAGTATACTCCTTCTGGTTCAAGTGAAAAGGTGAATCTCACTTAAAATACACATGCAAAAAGAGAAAGTTTTCAATTTGCTAGGTTCTTTCCATGTATTATTTTGAGGTTCAGGCAAGAGTCACGGGACTGGTTTTCACAGTAATTAGTAAAATGGCTATTAAGAGTATTACTGATATAGAAGTCACTATTCGTTTCTGTGGTGGAAATGGATGAGTGAACTCAATCAGCTGTTTAGGGGTAATTCATCTGCTTTCAGAGGTCTGGGAATCCACATGAGAAGCCCTATTTATCTCACTGTACACATAGGAAGCACAAACAGAGTGACTTGTTCTTTTCCAAATTCAACTAAAACAGAAGTGAAAAAAGGTTGATTTTTGAAAGAACACTAAAACTTTCCTGTTAACAAATTAATGAAATAGGGAAACTTAATGATGAAGACATGAAAGGTCTGGGCGGAGTAAGGGTCAGGTAAGGGAGATGCATGGAAGGAGTAGATGCGGGTTCTATTATACCTACTTAATCTCTGGAAGTTCTCATAAGAACCTTTGAGTCAAGGTCAATGAAATATAACTTTTCCTTTTATAGATAACTCTTTCCTTTCAATGTCTGGATTGTATGTTGTCCCTTCTCAAAGTCCAGAAACTATGTCTTTTTAGTGCTTATGTCACTAGGTTGGACAAATGAGGGTACCACTGTACTTTTTCTGGAGCAAACATTTCTCACATGATCTTTGGAATAAATTCTCTAAAGCAATAAATGAAATAAGTTGACTTAAATTGGGTATCCAAACATGTATCTCTCCTTCATTTATAACTCATGAGACAGATTAAGAAACAGAGCTACAATTGCAACACATATCACATGCCATGAATAGCAGTCATAAAAGAAATATCATGAAAAGGATCTCCATCCTCAATAAAATATATTCTATGCCACAACTGGAGTCATTGTAAATCAGCAATGCTTAAGCAAATAAGGTGTAATCCTATTTTTCAATAAAGCTTAGTTGGTTTTCAACTGTATAAATTCCATAGAAACGTGCAAACTTTTTGGGAAATGGTTTCTTGACCAAGTGGAAGGTTTCCCTTGAGAAAACACCTAACGGTTACTCTAGTTTCAATTACTTTAAGTAGATAAGTTTAAAAACATATCTTTAAGATCCATATACTTTTCTAAGAGTTCTTATAGCTAAGATGCTTTTTGCCTGTAGTTCAAATCATATTTGAATTCTGAACAGACCTTATACAATTTTTTCTATGTATACAGAAAACAAAAGACATAATTTACAATTTATACTTATCAACATGTATTTGCCCATAGCACAGTACATGGCCAAACAACATACATGTTACTGCTTCACTTACTTTCTAACTTTCCTCATTTTGATTAATAATATGCTCTATAATTTTCAGTTCATAGAAACACAACCTACTGAATTAAAATATCATTATCTTACAACACCTTTTCCCTAATTTACAGAAACCATTGTAAAAGTTGACTTCATATACACTGCACTGCTTCACTAGCAAACAAAAAGTTTTACGTGAAGAGAAAAAAAAAATCATAGAATCAAAGTTTGTTTTTTCTCAAAAATAAGTAAACAACATTCCATCAATAGACATACGATTGCTGGTTATTTTTCATTCAGCTATTTAAAAGAAAAAAATAGATCGAACAGGATAAGTTACAAAAGTCAAGCAAAAACTCTTATTCCTATCTTCAAGAACCAATTAGCTGGAAGGTTTAGAAAGAGAACAAGGCACCGATTCTTTGCAGCAACAAATTGCAGAAGCCCTTACCTTTTAGTCAAATAAATGATAGATAACCAGCATAATAAACTCAGCAGGCACGCCTGCAATGCACATTTCTCAGTGGACTCCTCCTCAGGTCCCCAAAGAACTGTGCATCAAAACTCCAGGCTGCTTGCTCCATCTTTCTTTCACTGTCTGGGATACCCGCTACCAAGGTAACAAGAAAAGGCCAACCCAAGCAGCAATCTTACTTTCTTAAAAAACCTTTGTTCTGGAAAAAGAGAGGGGAAAAGCGTATGGGGTGAAAAGAAGGAAAAAGGGAGAGGACTAGAGTAACTACTCTCATGAAGGTGAAGTAGTGTTTACCATAAACTAAATGCACAGCGACCAGCTTTTTAAGTTTGAATAGCCATGCTTTGCAAGTTCCTGAAAGAATCTGCCCTACTCCTGCCTCTTAAAGGGAGAAAAATGTGCTAGTCTGTGCATGCATGCATGCATGTGTGCAAATGTAAGAGAGAGAGGAGAGAGAGAGAGTGCATACACAATGTATGGACAAGGAAGGGAGGAGGATGACCGGAAGGCTGGGGGCCCGAGGGTTGGAGGGAACGCTTGTATGTGACCCACATATGGAATGAGCATTAGAAGAATAAGGACAGGATCGCCAAGCCGGTGCACTTTGGGGCAGCAGTTTTCAAAACAAGGCTTCACAGCTTTGCAGGAAAGAAGGGGTGTGGGGAAACATAACACAAAACAAGCTAATTGAAATAAGCAACTGGATACAAAACGAGCTGGCCAAATCATCAGTAATCAGCAATTGGGGTGTTGTGGGCTCCTGGATTTCATTTTTTATGCAGCCTGTGGGTTTATTCCCCTCCTCACTGGAAAGCTCTTAATCCCAAGGGTGTAGAATTCCACAGGACCCAATTAACACCACACTTGGCTGACTCCCTGGTCTGATCAATACGAAATAAACTGCCTTTTAGCATCTCCATAAAATAAAACAGCCAGGAAACTGGGTCTGTTACATTTTTTTTAATTTCCTTTGTGGAGTGACAGCCAAATTGGGGGTGGGAAGAGAGACATATCAGATATTAAGTTTAAAATAGCACGACTTCGCCAAATGTATTTATGAAAATAGTTCTAAATAAGTTTAGAAATCAGTGAAACCTTCGCTCCCATATCCTTAATTCTTTGTGCCAATAGGCTGAATCATATGCGAGCTTTTCTAGGTTGAAGGCAATCTTCATAACCTAATTCTGATGTTCTGGCAAATTATTTATTTATGCACATCCTAGAGAACATTCTTTGGTAAATATGATTCAGTTTTTCCTCACAATAATCTTCATGGTAAGTCTTCCTTAAAATGGTATTCTTTCTCTTATTCTAATTTCATGTCATTATGAAGTAGATGGTATTTCCCTTAAAGCAACATCTAAAACAACACTGCTATATTTAACCGTTTTTTTAAAAAAGAAATATTTTTGATCGAGGTTTTCCTTCAGATATATATTTAGCAATATTTTATTTCCAGAGTAACTAGTTTATTTATTATTTCAAACCACTTCTACATTCCATCCCCCTACTTACTCTGGAAATACATACATTTTACCAACCTGAAGAAAAAAAGATGGCAATGAAACTTTCCAAAAATACATGTGTGTACACACACTGTAAAAATTAGATTAGAGGCAACTTCAAAGTAAATGTTGTGTTTCTTATACTGTGGTTCTAAACCTCCCATTTTTGAAGTTTGTGTCCAGAAAGCAAAATGTGCATGGTCAGCTCACCGGCCCAAAAGCTAGGTTCACATCTGACTAAAAATCCCTCTGATAAAATTAGTAAAGATCAAATTTCCATAAGAATAAGCTCAATTTAAAATATTTATAAAAACAGAGCTCACTTAATTCCCTTGAGTTACTAAAGTTCTTAAAGAGTTAAATCGGAAAATATGAAAACCTGTGTTTAGATAATCTTTAGACAATGACACAAACTGAGGAGGGACATAAAATTAGTAAGTGACAGGAATGAGGGGCTGTCATCACCAACCTAAATTGCAAGTTCTGTAGCTTGATTCTGTACTTCATTTAACACAGGTTTCTACTTGTGAATAATTTGCCTCTCCTTGTGAGGTCTGGTACTTCAACAAGCAAGGCTGAAGAAACTTGGGCTGTGAGCTTATCTGAGAGATAAGGAAGTGGGTGAACTGGTGGGTAGGGGTTGTGGGTGGCAGCGTTACCCAACATTATCAGGTATGTACAGCTGCAGTTTCAAGGCAAAGCTGGTAATGATACTGTCTTCCACGCATCCAAAGTGTATTCCTCAGGAAAGTGATCTTCTGGATAAGGCAAAGCTGCTCTTCTCTCTTAACTGTGCTCAACCTGAGTCTGCTTACAGGAATGCTTTCCATTTGCATTTACTTTTGTTACAGTTGATTGCATTTCTCCCTAGTCAGGTAGTGAGCCAAATTAAACAAAAGAAAACTTTTGAAATATTCTATTTCTGCTTCAACATAATGTTGTTTCCTTCTGTGCTGTTTTGAACACCAGCCAGGATGTAAACAGGCTGAGTTGTCTTGGACAGGGCGCCGCAGGCGAAATATTCCCTAAGCAGCAGCAGACCCAGGTATTGTGGAGCCTGACACTTATTCCTTTTGGAGGATGCTCTTTAAGAAAGAATATAAAAATTATGAACTTAAATTTTATAGAAGGTCTTGGAAAAGACCCTTGGAGGGTAAAGGGTTCTGTAACATAATTACAGTAACTTCATATAAATCTTTCGCTGCTATCAGTAGGACTCTCTGACAGCACCATTATGGAAACCACAGCCATCGGCGACAGCAGAGCATCCTCTCATACAGCAGAACTGAAGCTTTTCTTACGTGTGTCAATGGCAGGACACAGTTACCTTGAGAAGCTAAAAGATTTCAGTTTGAATATTGAAGTGGAATGGTAACATCAATGGCAGGTCTATTATTTGCTTTTATTTTCTTAAAATAACTGTGTGCAGAGACAAGGTATAGGAAGGTAAATTATTGTATTAATTCAATAAAACTTAATGTATCCTAAAGAAAGAAGAGTTTTATTTTTTAAAAAATAACTGTAAATTTATTTTAGAAAGTTAAAATACTCAGAGTTTCCATTTACCCTTTGCTCAGCCTTCCCAGATGTTAACATTTTACATTACTATGTAAAAATGATAGGAAATGATACCATTGATTAGTTATACTATTAACTAATCAGAAGATACTCAGTTTTGTCAACTGTCCCTTGTCTTTTGGATCGTCTAAAATCCCACCCGAGAATTTGCACTGAATTCACCGGTCACGTCTCTTTAGTCTCCCCTAACCTGGGACCTTTTCTTAATCTTTCTTTATCTTTCATAACTTTGGCATTTGAAGAGCACTGGTTAGTTATATTTTAGGATGTCTCAGTTTGGGTTTATCTGATGTGGATTCATGGTTAATGCAATGTGTTCATCTTAGAAAAGAATAGTGTATAAAAAAAGAAATGAATACCATATAAGTTATGTTCGTTCTTCTGTATCATATTAAGAGATAGATAATAGTAATATATTTCATTACCAATGATAGTAAGTTTGACCATTTGATTAATGTGGAATTTGCTAGGTTTCTCCACTGTAAAATATTTTCTTCTTTTAGCTTATACATTCCTGAGGGGAAGTACTTTATGACCAAGCAAATACCTTGTTTCCTCTCATACTTTACACACACAAATTCTAGCATCCTTTGATGATTTGTTTTGCTTCTGATGATTTTTTTCTTACAACAATAAGTGTTGTGAAGTTTATTAAATGCTGACTTTCTATTCCATTATTACTTCTACATTTATGAATTAGAATTCTACCGTAAAGAATTCCTTTAAGAACATGAACTTTTAAAAGAGAAAGTTGAAAAATCAAATTATTTCGAACCCAATAAAACTAGGTGATCTATAAAATAGCATCTCTCAGTGACACCGCCTGTGTCATAATGTGAAAACCCTGCAGGTTTCATTTCCAGCCTTCTACTGGTCTTTCAAGATTCTTCAGAAGCGTTGGGCTGGGGATCTAGCTCAGTGGCCTAAGCTCCTGCCTGGCAGGTGCAAGGTTGTGAGTTCAATCCCCGGTGCCGCCAAAAAGAAAAGATTCTTCAGAAGCTTGACTGTAGTGGAAGAGATGCCAGAAACCAAAAGGACAGAGAGACATCACTCAACTATGGCTTCTAGTAGCAGAATTTTGAAACAAATGCATGATTCTCACAAATGCCTATTAAGCAAACACATCCAATTTATCCCATTCATGTCGTTTTTCTGGACCACAGTTGAATTTGTAACCTATCCAGCATGAGTCAGCTGTCCTTGCCCAAAGTCCCCGCAGGGTTGTCCACCTTCCAGGGCTCACACCCTCTGACCACTAGTGCTCCATCTATTCCTTTTGGTTGCCACATTTCTTCTCCATTTTGTCCTTTCCTTACCTCTACCCTGTCAGGTGAAAGCAAGGTCTAATTTCTTTGAGTGCTGAACATAAGCTTTCTTCTAAACATCCTTAAATATCTTCCTCTCTGTTAGGACAAAGTAGACTTCATTTCTCCCACAGCTCTGTATCCTAATCAAAGAGAGATCCAGATGTTAACCATCTTTGCCCCTTAGCATCTATAAAAATGTAAACAGCAACTGTATACCTGGCTTAATGACAAGCTATTAGACTCAATTTTTAGTCACACAAGGATCCTAATTCCAAACAAAACTCAACAAGAGGAAATTCTGTGAGAACAAAGATGGATATTCATTCCAGAAAAAGCTACACTGTTATAAAGACTGGGGTGGGGTTGAAGGATAAAAGAATAATCAAGATATATTATATACAAGTACAAATTTCCTATGATGAATGTGATTGTTATGTATATCTAAAACTAAATTTAAAATAAGACTGGAGCACCTTTCAAACTACAGTGTAAGTCCTCACCAGTCTTTCTCTCTGCAGCTATAAAACAGAGGTACTGGCTCTAAAGCTTAGACCCATATTAGTCAGCCTATCAGAAAGAGAAAGAAGACTGAAAAGCAAACTATTGGTCAGCTACTTTGCAGAGAAGCCACCCCCAGCATTGCTGTACAGGCTCAGCAGGAAGTCAGGTGACTCATGTAGGAGGAAAGCTGGAAGCCAGGAAGGGAGCCATCTACAGCATTTTGCAAACACCTGTGGAGAGGGGACCAAGGCACATTCCTCAAACCACTTGCCTCAAAGGACCGGAGACCCAGCTGCAGAAGATTAAAGATTAAAAAATGATGAGGAAAATGCTAGACAGTGGATTGAACACTGTATTACATAGCTCCCTTTTTTCCAGATACGTAGTCTACAAACACCCTTTCAAACCACTAAAAAACCAAACAGAATATGTATCAAATCTCATGGACTTCAACAGGAATCTTTATATAAGCGTACAATTGCTAAAACAGGATTTTATATTTATTATCCATTGTTGGAATGTAAAACCTCCTACATTATTTTTAATAGGCTGCCAACACTTTCTCAAGGTTTGTAAAACTAGCTACTAAACTTTTGTTCAAATTGAAATGTTCAAGTGCTGAGGCAAAGCCAACACACTTGTTATGACATTTGTTTTTCTGACTATCCACCCTAAACTATAAATAAGCTACAAACAAAATTAAATATAGAAAACAAACTGTGTTACTGGACCTCTGAGCTAAAAAATACATTTAATGTTCCTGAGTTCATTTCTATGGACAGAAATAAGAACTTCTACATTGGGGAAGGGAAAAATACTAAAGCAAAGCCTGCCATTTGTTTGGGAGTGTAAGACTCGGGTTTTCAGATCCTCTGGGCAGGACTATGTTTGTCCTTCAAAGTGTAAACTTTGTAATTTTAAAAGTTAAAACAGTGGATGCCCTCTGATCTGAATCTTCCACAGATATTCACAATGTACAACCTTCAGGAGTGGTCTGTAATGATGGGAACATCCTTTCTGACAAATGGGAAAAATAATTCCCATTACTGAATAAGAGAAGGAAAAATACAAGAGAAAATGATGAGACAATTTAAAAAGTGCCAATGGATCCAATTTTACAAAGTACCTCTGCATTTAAAAATATATTCCTTGGAAAGTTAACCAGTAAAATGTCCACTTACAAAGGTTTCTTTGTGCTCAGAAAACAAGGATTTAAAATTACATAAGGGCTCATAATCTTCCACTTTAATGTTATCAGTCAAGCATCTACCACCCATTACACTGTGGTAGACACTGGACATCTCTAGTACAAACTGCAAATGCTCTACTGGGGTTGGTGCATGCCCCGTGACTCACACCCCTCAGGAACTCTCCAATCTATTTTGCCATAAGCACCAACTCTGTAGATTAGCTATGCATGAAACTGAGGATGACAAAGCCTGAATCTGTGCCTCTTCTCATCGTTGCTATTAAATAAATATTGTTTTGTTGAATAAAATTAAACTAAACCCATGTACATGAAATGACTTCTTTCCTTTTCTTGAAAACTTATTTATTAACATAACATTGCCAGACAATTAATCAACACCATAAAATTGTTAAACGAATAATAAAAACAGTGATTATAATAATAAATTACAAGTTGAGACTATTTCTCATTCAAAATAGGGCTAATAATTCTATTTACACTTTTCTGCCAGTATAAAATAAGCAAATGTTTACAAATCTAGAGATTGTTTGTAAAGCAGCACCTTCTATTCACAGTTGAGATACTATCTGAGAAAGGAGCAATTTCTACCAATTGGTGTTAGTGATTTTTTTCATTTCCCTAATTTAAATTTCATATTGAAATAAAAAATGCCAAGTATGAATGAAAACAAAAAACTTAGGAAATTAAATAACCTTTGGAAAAGCAAGCTTAACCAAGAAAATGTTATGTAGATAATTTTAATTTCTAGTTTCACAATATACTCCCAGAGTTGTTAGCTGACTCAATGCTAGTTTAGTTCATTATGTAGCCAAGCTTCAGACAGATGCTATTTTTAGAATTTGGTTTTTGTGACATAAACTCACCAGGAGGTTTGAAAATTATTATTCAGTAATAATTAAAAATTTGATAGAGAAATACTTTGTATCTTAGGTAGTACCTCTCATTTAGACTAATATTATACTTATACAAATGATTACCTATGAAAAACAAGGCAACCGTGTTCTCACAGTGAAAGGGGTCAGGGTATGTGTGCATACACGTGTCTCTTTGTGTGTATATATGCTCTTGTATATGCACCTTTCCATCCCAAGGCAGAAGGTGGAAGGGTATACCTTCACACTGGATTATGATTATGTCAGTGGAACTTTGGGAGGTCTCACACAGTTTATCTGCAGTGAATGATTCATGGCTTCTGTGAGACCTTCACAAAAAACTGGGACATTGTGTGAATTCTTGTGCTTGCAGGTTAACCTAAACAAGCAGTATTCACAAAGTCACATAGGTGTTGCAATTATGACATCTGACACTTTCATAAATGAGAGTTACCTGCTTCCTTAGCATAACTGTGAAACAAATTAGAAGATCATCGAGAATAGAGGAACACTAATAGTAAATTAACTGACTGTCCTGAGTCCTTATACTGAAACTAACTGGTATAAATGTTCCCAGCCAAGAGTGCTGCTGGGCTTGCCATCTAGGAAAGCTGGTTCTGTACCACTTGCCCTATCACTACCTTGAACTACAAGAAAACCATAATCAAAGTGTAGAGATAACTTGTCACAGAGAGGTGGTGCTTGAAATTGGGGCATTGTATGGCTAGTCCCCTTACTTCTTACAGGGAAAAATAAACCCTATTGGGGAAGAGATAGGTATGCTCCCCCAGTCACCTTCAGCCAAGTAACAGGACTTTTTGCACCCAGGACATTCAGAACACTGGAGTTACTGGAGCGTCAGGGTTCACCGAGCACAGGTGTGTCCACTGCAGTAGCTCTCTACTTTGCTGTTTGCCTGTAGTATTCCTTCAGTCACATGTGCTTACTCCTCTAGGAATCATAAAGGACAAAAAAAGGAGTCAAATTTCTTCCCTCTCAAATGTAACTCCTGTATCAGCAGGGCCTGCTGACTCGGAGGAGATAAACAGCTGAGAAAGACAAAGGAGATCAGAAGCCAAACCCTGACCCTGGTCTGCTGGTCACCAGAAACACATGAGTAAAGGGCTTGGGGCCCTGTGATTCAAAAAGAGCTCATTTTCTGTGCAGCACCTGCTGAGAAAAGCTCTATGAAAGGTCAGCAGCACAGAGTCAAATGCGGCCAAAGCAAAATGCCACCCTGATACTATTATCTTCAAGGTACCAGAACAACTAAGAAAAAAATCCAGAGAGGAAGACACTGTGAAAAATTGTGAAGAGTTCAGTTTTTCATAATAAGAACATTGTGTTAGAGTGGAAACACAGCCAAGGAACGAGGAAACCAAATGCCATTCATGTATTTGGTAAACACATACTGAAGGCTTTCTAGGGGCAAAGTTCTAGCTGCAAATTCTGTGAAAGAGAGAGACAAGACCTCCACTTTCAAAGGTCTTCCATTTAGTAGCAATAGACAAAAACAAATATGAAATTTCACACAGTGATGTATACTATGTAGACAATACACTTTGCCGAAGTAATCGAGACTGGGATAAAAAGAAGGGTCTATTTTAGAAAAGGTTGCTAGGAAATTCTTCTCTGAGGTTGTCACTAATTCAAAGATATGAAGGGAAAAGTGTTCCACCCAGAGAAAAGCAATTGCAAAGCCTCTGACCTAATAGACTGTTTGCATTCCTGTAAACTTTCAATGAGCTCTGATTCTTTGTGAAGGTAAGACAAATCCCTTGCCTTTGAAATCCTTCAGTTCTGCTGGGGAACTCAGGCACAGTAACATGGTAAATGCATTCCCAGAGCCCTGCACAAGATCCAGTGAGACCAAGCCTGATGGCACATGTCTGCAACCCTGGCACTCTGGGAAGCTGAAGCAGGAATATTGCAAGCCTGGGCCATTTAATTATTTAGTGAAATGATGTTACAAAACAAAATGAAACAAAACCAAACAAAACAAAACAATTGAAAGGTTCCATGATAGTGGCCTATAATCATGAACTTCATGAAAAAGTTATTATTTTCCTGCAAGACTTGTTAAAAATAAAATTCTAGAAATAGAATACGCAAAGGAATGTTGGCATGAACCTGTCTGATGCATCTCTGGCCTATGTTTGTACCCCATTGAAGCTACACTTACACAATACCTAAGGTTAT
>RJWT010012374.1:0-22515 GCA_004365215.1 Cuniculus paca
CTGACACGGACTTGCACAGGACACTGCAGTAAGCTCCAGCCCTCGGGCTGGACCCCCTTTAACCTCCAGCGCGCAGACACCCTCTGCACGCTCCCTCCTTCAACTTTGTGGCTGACCACTGTAAGCCAATCTTGTAATTTCTTATACAGTTGTCTATCTTGTGTTATATCTGTTTCTCTAGTAAACCCTGACTGATACAGTGGCTTACAGCTAAGAATTTGCCTTAGATCTCGGAGGAGACTTAAACACTTTTCAGCAATGCTAAAACTGTTAGGACATTGACAACTCTTGGAGATGCACTAAATGTCTTTTGTATAAGAGATATACATGAGTCTTTGGGGGGCCAGGCGTAGAATGTTATCGTTTGTGTCCAGGTGGCCCTCCCAAGCTTCATGTAGTCATAAAAGCAGCTAAATCTAGCATTTGTGATTGATTCATTGCCTAGTGCTCAGATTAGTGGTGTGAGTTCTGCACCCACCCAGAGGTGGAGCCAACATACAATGTAAGGTCTAGAAGGAGGTGTGTTTTTTGTGGTTGACTCTTGCCATTTTTGGCCACCATGCATGACTGCCCCTCAGCCACACCACCCTGCCTTGGAACCAGCTAAATATAGACTAAAACCTCCATAACTATAAGAAATAAACCTTCCCTTCCTTCATTTTGGGCATCAGGTATTTTGTCTCAGCAATGAGAGAAAAATAACCATGACGATATTAGTTTGTCACAGTACTGATAACGTTAACTTTGATTATTTGATGTTCCCCAGGTTTATCAAGAAATCAGTATTTCCTTGAGTTTTGGAAAGACCAAGAATAGTAAGTATTTTGGTGCTCATCAAATCTTTTTCTGTTAGCTTAAAATCCTTTGATGATTTTTCTTTCCATAATTCCTATTATATTTATATACTTCAATATTACTATAGACTAATTCTATTCCCTTCTATTTATAGATGCATTCACTTAGTTCTTTATATTGGTGGGAACTCATTGTTCATAACTTTATTCAAAATGCTATAATCCCTATCACAATCATTGAAATGCACCTGTATCCTACATTTGGCCAGCAAAAACTTCTGCCAGCTTTTTTTTATGTTTTCTGACTTTCATCACATCCCTAATCTCTGAACAGTTTTCTGAGCTCATTTTGTACTTTCCATATCTGAGCCCTATTATTTTTGACATTCAGAGTGTCTTGATGCAACCTAAATAATACCTTTCAGAGTCATTTAGATTTCAATAAAATTATTTACTTAGAATATGTTTGAGAATCACAAAATGGATTATCCTTTTTCAGGAATGCTATGAGTAACAAATTATGAGAGAAAATAAGACTTTTGCACCATTTTCATTAGATTTCATTAAAACTATTTGATTGACTTTGGGTGAATGGATAGATGGATGGATAATAGACTTGCTAAATTGTCAGAATAAGAGTTCACAACAGCTAGGGATATAGCTCAAAGGAACAGTGTCTGTCTGGCAAGTGTGAGGTCAAGAGTTCAATCCCCATTACCAAAAAAAAAAAAAGTAGTTCAGAACAATGTCATTCCCTTTACTATCTGCTCAGTCTCTTATCTATTAAAAATATTTCTGCCAAACAATGACACAGACAGTTCAGGACAATAATTTATTTAGGTGATTTGTTTACCAAAATACCCACAAAGACATAAGTAAAACAATTTTGAATAAATAAAAATTGTTTTATTTATCTTATTGTATCAAAATCTTGTTTTTGTATTTAAACTTTTTATCAAGGTAGATAAAATCATGTTCATATCTCTGATAAATTGGGAAATCAAGCCACAGTGACACATCCCATATTTTGAAGAAGTTTTAAAAATATTTCCAAGGAGAGATCATAATTGTGGAAGGTCAAGGAGAAAAATATCATGGTTAAAAGCATGTCAACTGAAAATATTTACAATGTTCTTTGTTCACATGACACCTCGTTTTAGAATTTTAAGGTAAAGGTCTGATATGAAGGTTAGCTTTTCATAAATGACTGTACAATCTTGTTGAAGTATACCATTACTGGTTATGGCATGCCTCTTTAATACCTTAAATTGTTGCTCTCTACTCTTTCAAACAACACATTTACATTAGTCATAAAATTAGCAAATGACATAAGCACATGTCGTGGTTCCCACCCACACCAGGGTATAAAAGGCCCTCTGCAGGGAGAATCGCCCAGACTCACGTCACCTACGCTCCTCCTCTCCCCAAGCACAACCTCAACACCCAGCACCATGTGTGGCAGCTACTACGGAAACTGCTATGGCGGCCGCGGCTATGGAAGCTGTGGCTACGGAGGCCTAGGCTATGGCTATGGAGGCCTGGGCTGCGGCTATGGCTCCTGCTACGGCTCTGGCTTCCGCACCCTGGGCTGTGGCTATGGCTGTGGCTATGGCTATGGCTATGTGCCCCGCTCTCTGTATGGCTATATTTCTGGCTATGGCTCTGGCTTTGGCTACTACTACTGAGGACACCATGAGAGACTCACCTTTTGCACCTGTGACAAAGATTTGCCAGTTCTGAACCCCCCATGCCTGAGCCTCACACTTGAGTGATGATGATTCTATAATAGGAATTTCCTGTAACCTGTGTGGAACCTAGCAATTCCTTGGATTTTCCTCTTGAATTGGACTAAGATGAAATTTGCCTGACACTTCGGTTCCCATCAGAATGATGGGGTCAGAGCAACTGCCTTGATAACTTTCATGCTGAAACTTGTTTCCCTGTTAGCCTAATAAAATTCTTTAATTTTTTCAAAAAACTAGTTTTTATTTTAATCATTTGATATTCAAAATTTCCTCCCAACAGTTTTTGGTCTGTTTCAATGAAAGGTAATGACTGGAATCAGGAAAATAGTGATGGAGAGGCTGCTTCTCACTTCCCAGATACTGTGTTTAGTCTCCAGATATTTATACATGGAAAAAATAGTAAAGATTGAATGATTGCGTGGTTTCCCAGAAGTATATTTCTCTTACTATTACTAGGTCAGCTTCTTTACTATATCCAAGGTTGTTTTTCTTGGAAAAGTAACATAGATTTTGTAAATCTCGGTTTCCACTGTAGCTATGAGGAAATGACATAATAACATTTGTCATGCCGAATAAGCCACAGTTAAATGCAACATAATCTATAAATTAGGTCAAGAATCGTATCACACATGACAAACAATAAGGGAAAATAATAACTCAACAATCTTCGTATCATGATGCCTCAATATAAATGAATGAATGCTGCAGTGATACCTTCTTTTATAATGGTTATTTTAAAAGTATTTGAATGAGAAAAACTACCTCAGAAACTTTTACCATCTTTTACTCTTCAAGTAACAAAGGTTGTAAAACTCATTGGCCTGCATTTATGGCCATAAAAATTGGAAACATTATCATTTTAGGTTTACATTAAAAGTTTGAGAATCTCTCCATGAAGTAATCAAGGTATGAGTCAAGTCTGAAGCATCATTCAAGGCTCAGCTGAGGAAATATCTGCTCCTATGCTCGTGCATTTGTTGGTCAAATTCAGTTCCCTATGGATGAATAAATGAGGTGCTTAACACCGAGGCTCTGGAGATCTTCCTCACCCCCAAGAGGCCATGTGCATTCTCAAGCATATTTTCATGCTTTTTCAAAGCCATTAAGGGAGGGAAAGAGATTCTAGCAAGATGCTATTACAAATTTATGTAACAAAAGCTAAAATCCACAGCCACTTTCAGGCAAAATACACACACACACAAACACACACTCACACACACACATATATTCCCTATTAGAAGCAGGTCACAGCCTTGTGTGAGTAGTGAATCGTAAGAGGGTGTTCCTCATAAACAGGTAGAAATGGTGAAATCATTTTAATAGTCTCTCACCACTTGAAGGAATGTCATGAGTGTTTCATAATCGCAAGCAGAAAGTTTCCTTCTATTTGCAATGCTAGTGAAAAATTTATAGAGCGTTAAGATGATTTTGCCTGCCTCTGAAGATTTGGTAGACTTTCTTGAGAATTCATCTGGATCTAGGGATTATTCGCAGAATACAGCTTTAATTATTTAGTCCTGATATAATCTCCAAATCTAGGGATGCAATTTTCTTTATCTCTATTCCCTTAGGAAATTAATCATTCTTTCCCTTTATAAATGACTTAATTTTGGTTTGAGTTAAAATGTTATAGGACAACCTATTTTAACTTAGAAATCTAACATTTTAATTAGTATATCTTATAATTGATCTTTCTATGTTAATATTCTCAGGCAAATGCAGGCCTTCTCAGTAAGTGATTTCAACCACTTTTTAACTTTGGTTAAATTTATCTTGAATTACATCTTTAAATATTTGCTGTTGCTCTTTCTTTTTCTCCTCTTTTCTTTAAGAACTTCAATATTACAAATGTTATTCCTTTTCTGTTAGCTATTCATTTCAAGTATTTATTCTCCAATTGTATCTATTTTTACTCTTTAAAATTAATTTATCAACATGTCATGTAAAATATGTACATATATATATATATATATATATATATATATATATGGCATGATGTGATGTTTTGTATATGTACATGCTCCGGAATGTTCACAGAGTAAACATATGTATCTTCTCAAATATTTATCATTCGTCTGTTGTGAGAATATTCAAAATCTTTTCTTCTCACTGTTTGAAGCATTCATATCATTTTTCTTTTTTCTTTTTTTCATTTTTATCCTCTCGCTTAATGCCCTTTCTTTAGACGTTTTTTATTAATAAATGTTTTCAGCGCATAATGTTTATAATGCCTGTGTGGAGATGGCACACGTTTACAACACGTCTTCAATCCTTTTTACATCTCTTTTCTCGTCATCCACCTCCCTCCCTCCATCTCTTGATCCCCTTCCCATTTGAGAAAGATCTATCTCCCTACTTCCTATTATCTGTGTTTTATTTTGGTCTTTATTAATATTTTGGGTCTTTGTTAAATTGTTTTGTTTCGTTTTAGTTTTGGTAGTGAGGATTGAATCTAGGACACTATCACCAAGCTACATCTACAGGTCTTTTAATGTTTTATTTTGAGGTAGTGTCATGCTAAGTTGGCCATGTTAGCCTTAAACTCATGATCATCCTGCTTTTGTCTCCTGAGTAGCTGGGATTTCAGGTGTGCACCACAATGCCCAGTTTCATTATTGTTATTCATTTGAGTTTATTTTCCCTTGGCTATCTAGAAGTGTTTTCTTCATTTATAACATGACATTGTTTCCTTTGGTTTTTTTTTTTTTTTTTTGCAGAGTTCAGTCAGTTTTTATTTACATATTTTTATTTTCCATGTCTCTACCTAGTTTTAGAATTTCTAAATAAGAGCTTTATTTCATATTCTCCTATGATTGCTTGAGTATAATTAAGTTCAATGGAAATATTTGTCTTCTAGCTGTTCTTTGCTTCATTGTTGTTTTACATGGGAAATTATCTTTAGTGTTATCCATTGAATTTCAGTTTCTGATTTTTTCATGAGCTCTCTGTGTATCTGTGGAGCTTCGTATGATAATTTTAGTCATTCACATGTGTGCTGTACAGGATCATCAGGTTGGAAATGTGTAAGTCAGCATACTGTTTTTGCAGAAGACGAAGACCAAATTGTTTCCTAATTTGCTTCATTCACTTTTTTGTTGGGGGGAATTGTCTTCTAATCTTTTTCTTTCCTTTTCTTCATTATTCAATTACCAAGATTAACTCTCTTTTCTTATATATTTTCTTCCCTGAAAGCTGTGAGTTTTGAAGACTGCACATTGTAGATCAGCATATTAAGTCCTTTTCATATTACCTATTCTATGATCCACTCAGTTATTTACTTTTTTATTGTTGAATTCAGAGTAAACTTAGGCTTGCTGACAAGGTTTCTTTCTATTATCTGCATTTTTTCTCTATATCTGATTACTAGAAAATCCTGTCTCAGAATTTGGTACTGGACAGAAGTATAAGTGATAGGATTTCTTGTTATACTTAAGAAAAAAAAAAGCATTTTTGTTACTTTGTTCATTGAGGAGGTTACCTTCCCTCTTCTATGAGTTCAAGAATTTGTTATTTAAATTTGTTTTATCTCTTTCATTTCTTGTTTTTCTTCTTTTTTTGGTTGAATTATTGGGAATTTGGTACTTAATCGGTTGTCATTTTTAAAATTACTCATGTGTATTGCATAAATATTTAGTAGAATTCAAAGGAAGCCCTCCTGTTCCATAGCTATGTGAAAATGTTTTAAATTAGGAATTCATTTTCTTGAGCAGTATGGTACTATTGCTACTTTATTGAATCAGTCTTCTAATTTATTTATTTCAAGAAAATTGTCCATTTCACATATTTAATGGAATGTATTGGTATAACATTGCTAATGATATCAATTTATCATTTTAAGTACCTGCAGTATCATAAAAGATGTTAATTCTTTCTTTGTATGGATAAAATATAATATCTCTTATATTCTTATTGAATCTAGTTTAAATGTATCAATTTTTACCAGTGTATTTAAAATGTCAACATTAGATGTAATAGATTTCCTTTAAACGTTGTCCATTTTCTATTGAATTGATTTCAATTTTATTTTTCTCCATTATTATTAATTTGCACTTACTTTATTTCATTTCTTCTTTTTTAAAGTATAGACTATTAATTTTTAAAACGTTTTTTCTAATATAAATGTTTAAAACCATAAATTCTCCTTTAGCCAATATTTCATCATATTCCATAATTTGCTCTGTTGTATGTCTCATTATTTATTCCAAAATATTGTCTAACTTACTATGTGATTATTCTTTATCCACACGTTAATTTAAATGTGAATTATTTCCTGCTTTAAGAAGCATCTGTTCTCATCTTCCTGAGACTCTCCTATCCCCGCAAAGAGGTACAGTGGGCCGCGAAGTGGACTGTGGACAGTCTCAACACAACCCTACCCACATCAAGTGACCCGTGGCATGGGCTTTTGAAACCTTCTCATCTGGTACTCTCAGACACACTGGCGGGCACCAGGAGGATATCTTTGACAAAATGTAACCAAGCAGACCAAGTGACAATAACAGCTCTGAAAAATTTGCACAGTAATAGAGTAGATCAGAACCTATATGCTAAACATCAACAGGGTTTCTGTCTTAAAATTAAAGATTTCTAACATTAGTCTCTAATAAAATAGTAGATTGTTGATTTATATTTCATCGTTATTTACATTATTAGTATTTAATAATAATAAACTATGTGAATTAAGAGGTTTTGATAAACAGATTTTTAATACATAACATTTCTAAATACTAGTGCACCAAAAATCAAAAAATTTATAGCTTGAAATACAAAGGATAATTAATCCTAAAACTAAGTTAATCAGATGTTCAAATTTGATGTCTGACAAGGATTTTAAATCACCCATCATACAACTGTGAATACAACCAAATTCTCTTGAAACAATAAGTGATTGCATAGCCACATAGATATATAATCAATTTTTAAACCAAGCCATTTTAATAGAAATAGAAGGGGCATTAAATAAGGATCAAATGATAGCACATTAAGAAAGTACAGCCATTTAAATTCTCTTTGTACATAAAAATAGCACAAAATGTGGAAATCAAAAATGTGGCAGGATAGAAAGAAGCAAGAAAGTATGCAACAATAACGCAGAATGTTTTCACAGTCTGCTTTCAAGAGACAGGAAAATTAAAACGCAATTTCGGAAAATAAGTAGAAGACTTAAAAAACACTCTAAATGTATGACATAATTCATTCTACGATGACAGAGTGCACACATAGAGCATTTCCTAAGAGAAGCCATCTGCTAGGCCAAAAGTAGAATCCACAAATTTACATCGATTGAAAATATGTAAGCCATCATGTGTTGCCTCTTTTCTACTAATGGAGAAAAACAGAAATATCTACAAAATTTTCTTCTTTGGAAACTCACAAAACACGCACATGGAGGCAAAAACAGGATCTTTGCTAGCTTCACATTTTCATCTTTCTATTCAGAAAATAATTTTACATATAATCACTATGTTATTTGTATATGCTATATGTATATTGACATCCTAAATTCTAACAGTTATTAATTAGTTACTAATAAATTAGATCATTGATTTGTATGTTATCATTATTTATATGATTAGTATTTAATAATAATAAACTGTATGAATTAGGAGATTTTTGTAAATAGATTTTTTAAGCATTATCCAAACTACTATAGTAAGTTTAGGGCTACACAGAGCAGCATATAATGTGAATCAGACTTAATTTGCATGATTTTCCTCTACCTATGCCACTTCCTTGTTAGGAAATGGTAGTAAGTCTCTGTCTAAGGAAAACAAGACATTGACCTTTTGAAAGATTTATGGAAATAGACCTCAAATTTTATATTTTCCTGTGACAAAATGAGAATGACTGACACTGTATGTGCTGCCACCATGTACAAGTTCAAGGATATATTTTGTATGAGTAAAATGAAGCAGCAATAATATAAAATTTCAGGGAAAAACTACACCTACATGGAGGCACACACAAATGCCAAGTGATGGTATGGCAAACACACATTAATAAAAATAAAAAGCAATGATATTCCACAAGAAAAAATGCTATTTTACAGAAAAAATGGAATACTTCAGATATAAAGTCTAAGTAAAAGAATATTACTTTATCAGTGTCTTCAGTCAAATATCAGTTACACCAAAGGTAAGTCTTTGATTAGACCAGGGTAAGCCCATAATATCTTTGTGATAACACCTTCTATAAAATACAATTTAAACATAACTATTGTCATACCTGAAACATCTACATTGTCAACTATAGCTAGCAAAAGTGTCAACAATTCAAATATATAAATACACACAAAAAAAATCTAGACAAAACACACAAAAATTCTGTAGCGGGTTTAAAAAAGTCATTATCTTCAATAGAAAAATGAATTTAGAAATTTTCCCAAATAAATTTGACTAGGATGAATTGTATATAATCACCTAATAGTAACACAACAAAGCTGGGTAGAGTGATACATGCGTGTAATCCCTGCACGCAAGAGGCTGGGGCAGGAGGATCTTTGCAAGTTCAAGACCAACCTGGGTTACACAAAGTGAGCTCAAGGGCAGCCTGAACTACATATCAAGACCCTGACTCAAAAACAAACAAACAAACAAACAAAATACTAACACAAAATCAAAGAAATATTTTTCTAAATTGATGGAAACTGCTGGTCATTTCAATAAAAAAAAAGTTGTAAAGATGCACAGCAGTTTAACATTCAGCTGTCATTGTCTCAGCAGACAGCAATACTGTTCTCACAAATAATGTTGGACGGGAAAAACAGTGCTTCTTGAAACAATGACAGATAAAGAACAATTTCTCAGTTTCTCAAAAAAAGCCAGAAGACCAGTATCTTCCGTAGCAACATGAGCAGTAATGGGCATACCCTTAGCTTCCGTAGCCACCATAGCCACAGCCATAGCCACAGCCCACGTGTCCATAGGCATAACCTGGGCCTCCACAATAGTTTCTGTAGAAGTTCATGATATCAGGAAATGAAGGCTCAGATGTACAGCAGATTCTAGAATTTTATGATCAGAATTGATGTGGGACTTTACATACCAAGTGAGTGATATGTAGGGCAAAACGCAGGGACAGTTGGATTCACTTTCCAAGCTAACTGCCATTGAAGCCATCTAAAATATTTCTCACTACCAATATACCCAAGACAACTTTGCTGTGTGTGAAGATGTACCTAGTGGTATTAAGTGCCTTAACAAGAAATTCTTCCATCACAGTAGCTTGTTTATTCTACATGCCAAGTTTAGATTATGTTATTAGCTATTATGAATTCATCAAAATGATACAGAGTTTGGTTTTTGAAAATATTTTCCCCGCTTAGTATTTTCCTTTCGATTTTTATGTATACAGTTTTGGAACCAAAGGATGATTTCAAGGGATTAGGGAGGAATGGAAATCTTATCAAACAAACATGAAGTGCCAGAGATGATTTATAAGTTCTCAAATGATAATATATGTTATAATTTTCTTGTAAAGCAATGATCATTTTTATTTATACTTCACAGACTGTATATAGGCAGCTATAATTTTCTATATGGCCTAAAACAATTTTATAGTGAGTCTCTGGAGTTTAAGTCCATGGACCAGAGTTATATAGAAAGGCAATGTCTTATTCTTTTAAGAAATTTGCATTTTAAAACCTTCCAAAGGTGTACTGAAGTTATGCTATGACATGATGCAATGAATGGGAGCATCTATTCTTGTGTTTTTCCCCACAATGTACAACCTCAACCAAGTAGGGAGAAAAGGATGAACTAAAGTGATAAACAACACGTAATGCATTTATTCCTTTAAAATTGCCAATTCCTTTCTAGTCAATACAGGTGTGAAAAATGGTTGCCAATAGAAGGAGATTGAAGAGATATAACGAAAAAATAATGTCATGTGTAATCCTGAATTGGGACCTGGAATAGAAAAAAGATGGTAGTAGAAAAAAATGGTGAAATCTGTAGCCCTGTTTAAGAATATTGTAAAAGGATAATTATTTAGTTTAGGTAACTTTTCATGCTGAAAGATTTAAATATAAGTGCAACTGGGTGAAAAATACATACAAACATTTTCCGTATTTTTAAAAGTTTTTCATAAGTCTAAAGTTACTTCAAAACGAAGTTGGAATGAGGATTTTTAAATGCTACTAGACCGCATTGATTTGGCCATTGATTAACACTTGCATGCATGAAAATTTAAATACATAATTTTATGGGCTCTTCTGTGGAAACTGACAATGGAGCAGTGAGCAGGATGAGGTCCTTGCTGCTACAGAGCCTACATAAGTCAAGGTGAGCTAAGGTGAATTTAAAGAGTAATTTACTTGGTCTAGGAATTCTTCTGTGAAAGAACCAGAGCAGTAGGAAGCAACCATGCCAGAGGGAGGCAGTGACTCTAGAGGAGAGACTGCAAATTGGAAACAAAGTTGACTTTTGGAAGAGCTTGAAATCTTTTGTTACTTGTGTACCATAAAAAGAAGTTGAATGTTACAAATAGCACTCTTTTAGGTATAGTTAAGGCAGTGACAGGAAAAATCACCAA
Source organism: Cuniculus paca (assembly GCA_004365215.1). NCBI lineage: Eukaryota > Metazoa > Chordata > Mammalia > Rodentia > Cuniculidae > Cuniculus > Cuniculus paca. Next base: position 11,072 of record RJWT010012374.1, read on the forward strand.
TTTCCTGCTTTTTAAATTTCAGAGTGTCAGACATAGCAAAAGATATGGGACATGTGCATAAAACTGATATTCAGAGAAATAAATTCTATGAGCATTTCTATGTAATATTTTGGATATTCTGAATATTAATATTCTCAAACTCCTTATTTAACTGGGTGTCTAGTGTAATTTAACAAATAAGGGAGGAGGAAAACAAAGGATTTTTCTCCATAAGCTTCAGGATCTCATGTGAGTTCTTTATGCTTTCAGATGTAGGGAAAAAGAAACAAAGGCTGGGGAGTATGAAAAGTAGGAAGCTTAGTTTCTTGACAATTTTTAACAAATAACAATTTAAAAAGATGGTCATTTGGAGATTTGGTCATTAAGTGGTCATTTGTAGATTTTTATCTGTGGATTAGATTTGGAAATATGATAAATTAATTCAGAGAAAGTATTATCCAGTAAAGGAGAAATTATATAAGGAATATAAGAAAAATAAGTACTTATCAAAACACTTATTTGAAGATAAAAATCTCAAGAAAAGAGAAAGGATACTGAAAAGGAGCAACTGGTGAGATTGGAATTAAAACAGAAATGCATGGTAACACAAAGGAAATTCCAAGATGTCTTCCAGGAAGCAAAAAGAGGTTTGCAAATCTCAATGCTAATAATAGGCTTAATAAATGAAGAAGACTTTATCTCTAGATTTGGAAAGACTGAGATCTTGGCTACCCATGAAGCGATAGTTTCTGTAGAGTGATAGGCAATAAAGACCAACAGGAGAGAAGATTAAAGATCCACCGTGGATATTTATGTGAAATGTGCTGAAGTAGAAAGAGAAAACTGATAGATTTGCTGAAGATTGACAACATAAGACATTTTATTTTGGATTTGATATGAAATAGACTTATCTGAATAGAGATCAAAAAATACTAGTAGGAATAATAGATAAAAAAAGAGAAATCTCATTGGGTGACTGCTCTTGATATTTTGATTAGAGAAATAAATTTAATTCTTTAAAAGACACAAATTAATGAAGAGGACAATGAGTAAGTTCTACTGAAAATTCAGTAATTTAGTATATGTTGTTATTAGGCATTTTTTTTTAAAAACTGATGTCTGTAAAATGAAAAAACTTAATTATAATTTTGTAACAGACAGATGTAATTTAGTTAAACCAATATCAAATGATTGTCTAAGAATTTAACAGAGATGAAGACTAAGCATCACGTTACTTACATTTGTATTTACTGAAGGTTTATTCTAAGTTATGCTTAACTAAATCTCCACTGAGTTAAGTGGAGACCAAGATATTTTTTGTATGTGAAATTTGAAAATGATATAGGGAAGATGTCTCTTAATTCTAACATCTCAGCTAAGCTAACAATAGATAAATTGCCCTAAGAATATGCCTATTGTTGTTTTACTCCCTTTAAAATAAAAATAAATACATAAAAAATAAAATAAAGAAAAAATTCATAAAATAAAAAAGAATGTGCCTATTATGCAAAAATTAATCTATAAGAGACACATACAAAAAAGAACAATGAAAAACACATCAAATAAGTAAATGAATATATTTGATTCAATTATTAGCATAAAATACTCTATTTTATTTAAAAACTGCTTTTACTAGTTTAACACACTTACCAAGAGAGATAAGCAGATATTGATGTCATCTCACATTCACACACTTATAATATGGAACTACATTTTTTTACTAAAACATGACTGTTATGGTTTCTACATTGTGTCAACTTGAGAAGTCTAGATGCTTAATTAAGAAACTCGTTGGCTCTACATCCTGGGGTGTAGAGAACAAGCAATTACCATTCTAGGATGTTGTTCACTGCCTCAATTTGGGAAGGTCAGAAGTTTAAGTGATTCAGCATGGGACCAGGGTCCCTAGTTTGCAACATCCTCGGTTTGTAACATCCTTATCCTGTGGAAGAGGAATGCAGGCAGATGGTGTGAGTGTTACATCCACCCCAGGGGAGGAGCCTGCATACAATAAAAGACAAAGGAGGAGGGACTGGGGGCTGCTTCTTCGGAGAAGCTCCAGTCTTCGCCTTCAGCTTGGACGTCGTCTCCTGGCTTCTGGCACAGACTGTTCAGCTTCTGCCTGGGACTCTTTAGCGTTTGTCGTAGACTCTTCAGCCTTCGTCGTAGACTCTCCAGCCTGCGTCTTAGACTCTTCAGCCTGCATCGTAGACTCTTCAGTGTTCCATCATAGACCCATCAGCCTTCTGACATGGACTTGCACAAGACACTTCAGTAAGCTCCAGCCCTTGGGCTGGACCCCCTTTAACCTCCAGCGCGCAGACACCCTCTGCACGCTCCCTCCTTCAACTTTGTGGCTGACCATTGTAAGCCAACCTTGTAATTTCTTATACAGTCTATCTTGTGTTATATCGGTTTCTCTAGTAAACCCTGACTGATACAATGACTCTCCTCCCACTTTCTTGAGCCTCCAATAGGAGTAATTATTACATTGAAGTGAATGAGGACAGTAACTGTTCTAAGAATGTGCACAAGAATCTAGCATATCTAGGCTCAAAGATGACAATGATGATATCTTGATAAAGAAGTTTCTGTCTTATATATCAATAAACATAAACGTCTGCCTAGTATATCAATAAACATAAATAAGTTCTAAATAGTTCTTAGATGAAAATTCTATTATTCTTAGAATACATCACTGCCTAGTCAACATAGAAAAATAAGTGCAACTACTGAATTCCAGGGAAAGATTTCTATTTCATACTACAAGTAAAAATCAAATTAAATAAGGAGAGAACAAAGAGGGGAAGAAGGATTGAAGGAGTGGAGGTGAATGGGATAAAAAAAAAAAGAAAAAGAAAATTAGATATTTCATGTACAGGTGTAAGTTCCTCATGATGAACGTGATCATCATGTGCATCTGAAATATACCAATAAACTTAATAAAAAAAAGTCTAACATGTGTTGCTTAAACTTGGTTTTCTGGAAATACTAGTTAATTAGATTATTATCAACAACATGTGGATGAAAGATAAATTTGTTTTTAAGATAGCAAAGGAATTGAATTCCATGAGAAGATCAGTTTCCATTGAAAGAAGAAAAACCATGAGTCAAATGAAGAGTTGTCCTTGTGAAATATTTTTTAAAATTAATGAGACTATTATGATTGCAACAAATAATTGTGACTAAGAAAGCATTCTTCAGCTATACAGAGAATAGTTACAGAAGGTTAATATGTTTGAGGCAGGATTATACAAGTGTATGTATGTCTCCTTTAATTTAAACCCTAAATTGGATAAAGGTCATGCAAATGAAAGGTCAAAGCAAGTCCTTTAATAAATCTGAGGCTTTATCTCATGGTTGAGAGACAACAAAATAATTAGATGAATCATAAAATTAATCATTGGCATGGTCACGTGCTGTGCTTCCCACCCATACTAGAGATATAAAAGGCCCTCTGCAGGGAGAATCGTCCAGACTCGCGTCACCTACGCTCCTCCTCTCCCGAAGGACAACTTCAACACCCAGCACCATGTGTGGCAGCTACTACGGAAACTGCTATGGCGGCCGCGGCTATGGATGCTGTGGCTACGGAGGCCTGGGCTACGGCTATGGAGGCCTTGGCTGCAGCTATGGCTCCTGCTACGGCTCTGGCTTCCGCACCCTGGGCTGTGGCTATGGCTGTGGCTATGGCTATGGCTATGTGCCCCGCTCTCTGTATGGCTGTGGCTCTGGCTATGGCTCTGGCTTTGGCTACTACTACTGAGAGACTCATCAGAAATTCTACACCTATGACAGTGGAATTCACCAGTTCTGAGCCCCATATGTTCTGATCTCTACATGGAGCTGGGTGATGATCTTATATGCGCAGTTTTACTGAAGACATGCCCTCTGCTACATGCTAAATTTATCCTTTATTGTATTTAACTCGGAAAAAGTGGAATTAAGTGAGATTTAATACTGTACGTGTACGTGACTGTATTGTGTCTCATTGGTATGATGCTATCACAGACTTTGTCTTTATATTTTTATGCAAGAATATTTTCTCTAGTTTCCCAATAAATGTATTCGATCTGCAACTTTAAAAACTGCCTCTCTTTCATTTGAAACTTAATGTTTATTGTTTGTCCTTTTTGAATTAAATAATTATTATGATCTTTTTATTTGTAAAAATATATGTCTATTTCTCAGAAGTGAATTTACTAAAACATAAATATGGAAAAATGTACTTTTTGTAAACTTTGATTTGTGACATTAAAAAATAATGTTTTTAAACTTTAATTTTCTGCTCTGGTGAAGAAACAAACACATTTAGTGAAGAATTGTTTTAGAATTAAAGGAAGTAACATTTGTCAGTTTGGTTAAACCTTGCTTGAAACCAGTATATTCCAAATGTTATTTAATCGAAATTCTTTTTTTTTTATCTTTATCTTTTACATATATGTCTTAATCTAGTTTTTTGAGACAGAGAAATTTTTTCTAAATCCATCGTGTGTATAACTTTAGAACTCTTTGATGGTATTCAATATTCATGTTTTAAAATATCAATACAGTCTCAAGAATATGTAGATATTCGTAGCATTTTATTATCAATTGAAAGGCAAAAATAAATTGATGCAGAAATCTAAAGAAATAATGACTTAGATTTTGCAAATGGGTAAAAGAAATACATAGAGTTAAAAGTCTGAAAATTCAATCAGAAGGAAATTGTCGAATGGAACTAGAGATAAAACACACATTACATATAAATAATTCATTGCTATGGATATAATATGATGCAGAGTCCAGAAGGTGTGGAAAACATAACTAAAGTGCTAACAAAAATTCAAAATTCTACATCCAACAGTAACATCCTTTAAGAAATAAATGGAATAAAATTTTTCTGTGATTAATAAACACTAAAATAATTTGTGCCCACAAAACTTCTCTAAATAAAATTCTAAACAAAATTCTTCAGGCTAAAGGAAAACTATACTAAAGGCAAACTTGGAATTTGAGAAATCAAGACAAAACCATAGAAAATTATAAATATTTGATTTAATAAAACACACCTTCTTTTACTTTTAAGTTCTTAAAAATCCCTGCTACTGTGGAAACTAAAAATAATACACTTGAATGAGGGAGTTGGAAGCGGTTTTACTGTAATATCTATGACGTGTCAAAAAGTGACAATTTTGGATTCCAAATTTGTAATTTTTATAACTTTTTTTTTGAAACAGGGTTTCGCTATGCAGTCCAGGCTAGCCTTGATTTCACTTTGCAGTGTAGGCTGACCTCAACTCACAGTGATCCTTCTGTCTCAGCCTCCTGAGTGCTAGGATTGCAGGCATGCATCACCATTCCCTGCTATAACTTTTAGCTATTGTAGTAAAATATAAATGCTGAGAATATTGTGAGTTTAAGTTTCCATATCAAAATATCTTGATTGCCCTCCAAAAATACAGAGTTATGGCCAAAGGTCACTAAAGAAATTAATATTGAACACTAAAACTACTTAAATACAAAATAATTCAGGAAAGTCTCAACAGAAAAAACAGATTTAAAAACTAATGATGAAACTATATACCTAATTTAATTCTGTCAATAATTATATACAATGTAAATATGCTACATACAGAAATACAAGGTTTATCAAATTGCCCATTACACTCATCTATATATTGTTTATCAGGAAATTACTTCTAACATAAAATTGAAATGTTAAGTAAAAGTAAAAAAAAAAAAAGAGAGAGAGAAACCTATCCTATGAAATAATAAGTAAAGTAATGCTGGAGAAACTATCTTAATATTGGAAAAGTTACCCTCAGGTTGTGAGAAATTACTAAGGAGAAAAGATAATACAACAATATCTAAAAGTCACATCAATCAGAATCCATAAAACTATCAAATTTATGGAGCTAACAAGTTCTTTAATGTATGTGAAGAGAAACTAAAATTTAAAAAGAAATAATCACATCCACAATTGTATTGGGAGAATGCGACTTTTCTTTCTCTATAATTAATATGAGGAGTAAACAGTTTTTCAGTGAAGAAATTAGAAAATTGATCAATTCTACCAAAAAAATTTGGCATAATTAATATTTTTATATATCCCTCTATCAGTGTCCACAAAACATATATTAATTGAGGACACACATAAACTACTTGACAAAATAAATAATATCTACATAATAAAGCAAGACATAAATTTATAGTCAGAGTTATAAAATGTGTTAATAGATCATTAAATAATTATAATAAAATTAGTAACATAAAAGTAGCTGAAATTTCATGAACATTTGTAAATTAAAGAACAGATTTGTAAATAACTCCTGAATTAAAGGCAGAGTTTCTGAGGATATTCAGAAATATTGCAATTAATGAAAATAGAGCATATCAAAATTAAATCAGTGCTTAAGGAAAATTTGTAGGATTAAGTGCATATATTGAAAAACAAAAAATTAAACTCTTGAATCATAATGCAAGCTTTTTTCCAAAATAATTAGCAATTTTTAATGAAGAAAGGCAATGACACAAATCATATCTGGACTCAATATAATTTAAAACAAATAATGAATATACAAAATAAATAAAGCTGAAATTTGATGGTATGTAAAACTCAATTGTGATGACAAATCACAAAGAAATGAGGAAAGACATTTTACCAATAGAAGGACTAAAAATGTGGCATCACCTTAGATTCTACGATGAAGAAAAGATAATCAGTGAAGACAATGAACAACAACTTTGTCCATAAATTCAACAATTTAGAGAAACTTAATAGATTCTGTAAAAGGCAAACTGTGCCAAAGCATTCTCAAAAAGTAAATATCTGGGCAGTCCCATAACTAATTGAAAATATGATTTTTAATTAAAATTCTTTCAACTAAGAGAACTCCTGGGGAATACGACCATGCTTATAAGTTAGCTTTACATCTCTAAACAAATATCTCAGATAAATAAACTTATAAAGAATAAATGCTAATTCTGTTTCCTACTTTTCCAGCTGTCTGCTCACAGTGAATTGGCTCCTTTAGTTTTGGACTCTGGAATTGCAACAATTGCAGTAGCAAATGGCAGGGTAAAGAGTGAAAGAAAGAGAGAAAGGTAGACTGAAGTCCAACAATTCCCTCCAAAGGCATGTCCTAGTGACTGAAATCTCATACTCTATCTCTGAAAATTTACACCACTCCCAACAATATTAGGTGAGGAAAAAGAGTTTAACGCATGGACCACTGTGGGACTCTTTTAATATTTGCACCGTAGTGTTCTGCTTCTACACCTTAAAGTTTCAATGCAAAATGTAGTCCATTCTCCAGATTCCAAAGTCTTCCATGACAGATTGTCACTTAGTATCCATTACATCATTCAAACATTTCCTTCCAACAATTTTTCAGGTTTCATAAATCTTTTTCATGATTTGACCTCAATTTCAAATTGTGTTCTTTGCCTTCATATTAATTGTTATACGCAACAAGCCAGAAAATGCTTAACAAAGAAATAGATACTACTTGATAGACTATTAAAAGTTAACAGCATAACACCAATTATTCCCTCAGAAGGAGAGCAAGAAAATGAATTTTACAGAAAGAAAACTACATTTCTAACATAAGTGAATTTTGAGTTGGCAAAGAAACCAATCTAGGAAAGTAAGGGGAAAATATCCTCCAAAGAAATTTAGCTGCTGTATTTTCTGAAAATCAATATACAAAGTATAATATTAGATATGAAATGATTGACAAGAAGTCCTTATAGATTGAAGAAGTTTATTTTGGCCAAAGGAACAAGTTCCATCCTAAAAGTTATCAAGGCAGTTGCTCTGAAACCATCACCCTGAGGAGAGCAGAGCTGTGAAGTCTCAGAAGAATTTCATTTGCTCAGTCTCCTTTCAGGAGGCAGTGAGTAGGATTCACAAAGGTTACAGCGGCCCAGAGGAGCTCCCATTGCAAGAACATCACCACTCAAGCCTGAGGCTCAGACATGTGGGTTCAGAAGTGTTGGATATTGATGTCACAGGTGCAGAAAATTCTAGTCTTTCATGGTGTCCTCAGTAGTAGTAGCCAAAGCCAGAGCCATAGCCAGAGCCACAGCCATAGCCACAGCCATACAGAGAGCGGGGCACATAGCCATAGCCATAGCCACAGCCCAGGGTGCGGAAGCCAGAGCCGTAGCAGGAGCCATAGCCGCAGCCCAGGCCTCCATAGCCGTAGCCCAGGCCTCCGTAGCCACAGCATCCATAGCCGCGGCCGCCATAGTAGTTTCCGTAGTAGCTGCCACACATGGTGCTGGGTGTTGAAGTTGTCCTTCGGGAGAGGAGGAGCGTAGGAGACGTGAGTCTGGACGATTCTCCCCGCAGAGAGCCTTTTATACCCTGGTGTGGGTGAGAACTATGACATGTACTCATGCCGTTTGTTAACTTTATGATTCATTTAATTAGTTTGCTATTGTTTAACCATAACATAAAGCATTAGAATTATTAAGGAAGCTTGTTCCTTTTGACCAATCAAGTCTTTATGAAACAATTTAGTACCCATAATCAGTGGAGACACTCCTGCATACAAAGCATGCTATTGTGCTACAGATTAATTTTAACCTTTATAAATATGCAGTTTCTGTAGGTAGCATTTAATACGAGCCAGTTTTGACTTGAGCCTGTCAAAACATTTATCTGTACTCGTTGACTTTACAGCCAAACTAGTCACTTTAACCAATGTATTTTGGTTACTATTGTTTTCAAAATCACTTTTTAACTACTTCAGTTGTCTCACCACCTTGAAAAAATTCAAGAGACAATTGCTATGTCATTCGTCTGTATAACAACATTAACATAGAGATCACTTATTAAAATTTTGTAGACCACTAGCCTAAGCCAATCACATCTCTAAACACAACCAACTCTGTTTTATTTTTGTACTCTTAATTGTTATTCAGGATGATAAAAATAGTTTCTTTCACAAATTTTTGTTGTAATTTCTTTTCAGGTATTACTCAATTATTATGAAAATTGGCATTTATTTTTATACTCAATGAGTGCTTCATATGCCATAGTAGTTTTATTATTTTTCTTTTCTTTTTGTTTGCTTTAATCTTTTTTGTGGTTGTTGTTCTTTTGTGCCACCAGAGTGGTACATTTATTACAACAGATACACTTACCCTGACACATCATTATTACTTACAGTATATAGTTTACTTATACTTTCATCCTTATTCTTTGTGTTGTTCCTCTATGGTTTGAACAAATCTTTAATCATGCATACTCAGCATTATAGTACTGTACAAAGCAGTTTACTGCCATAAAAATCTTCTTACTCTGTTTATACATCATGTCCTTCTATTTTAAAAAATTTGTTCTTCTGTTTAAAGACCATAATGCTCTGAAATATAATCAATGTCTAATTACCTCCTGGGGAAGCAAAAGCAAACAACTAACAAATCTTTTCCTGAGCAAATTTTTTGAATTTCTCAATATGCTTCCTCATTTTATTATTCCTCTTCATAGAAAATTTCTACAATACATGTCTGAGATTTCTGCTGTACTTTCTTATCATCCTACATTTGTTCAGATTTTTTTTTATAAAAAGAATACTGCTAAACAAAATAAAACAGAGTAAAGTCAATCACAACAAACCAATGAACATGGTACATGACTTCTAAACAGGATAAAAATCAATCAATAATGGCTACCATACTGCTTCTTATTATCTGCAGTATAACTGCCCATACCATCAGGGATAAATAAAATCAAACAAAATAGAACCAAATAAAACCCAAAACAAAACAAACAAAGCAGAACAATGCAAGCAATACAGAACTTCAAGATACTAGTAAAACACCTGTGGCTACTATAATGCTCCTTTTTATCTTCAGAATAGTTGCCTACACCTTCAGACATATTGCAATCAAACAACACAGAATAGAGTAAAATCAATCAAAACAAACAATGAAAGCAATACAGGGTTTCTAAACAAGATAACTGGACATCCTCGATGGCTGCCAATTATGTATTTTGTTATCTTTAAAATAGCTGTCCATGCCATCAAGTGTAATAAAATCAGACAAAACAGAATAAAATGAAACTAATCAGAACTATGAAGACAATATGAGTTTCAAATCATGATAATAGATTAACAGTGGTCACTTCCTTCCCTTTTTAGATAATTCCTCCCCTTTGACTTTCCCAATATATATTGTGCATTTTCGATTCCACTAACTCCTTTAGTTTGTTATATTAGGGAGACAACATGAAATTCACCCATGTGACTCTGAACCATTTCATATATGAGCATCATCCCAAGTTGCCTCTATCTACCTACAAGAGCCTTGAGGTTATCTTCCTTTATAGCTGAGTAGGTTTTCACCACATAAAATGCCATGTTTTTCTTAACCATTCTGCAGTTGATGGGCAGGCTACCCCTACTTTTTTTCTGGCTCCCTGTCATATAGGGCATTGTTCTCTCTCCTTTGACTTTCAGTCTATGAAATTTCTTTCTATTTAAACATGTTTCTTGTATAGAGCATATTGATGGATCTTGTCTTCTGATCCATTTGTGTTTCTTTTTATTGGTACATTGACGCCCTCTTGGACTGCATTGTCTCTGCCATGCTATTTTCCTGCCATTGGCTCCCTATTTTGACTCTCCATTCAGTAGACTGGACCCACTTGATGGTCACCCTTAGCTGTCGTTCCTGAGACCAACGTCTTTTTTTATCTCTCTCTAGAATGTCCTTTAGTATTCTTTGTAAGGTTGGTTTGGTGGTCATGAACTCCTTGAGTTGTTCTTTGTCATGGAAGTATCTTGTTTCTCCATTAATTTTGAAGGAAAGTTTTGCAGGGTACATCAGTCTGGGTTGGAAGTTGTTTTCTTTCAGGACTTGCATTACTTCACTCCAGCCTCTTCTTGACTCCATGGTTTGTGTTGAGAAGTCTGCTGTGATTCTGATGGGTTTTCCTTTATAGGTGATCTGTTTCTTTTCTCTAAAGCTTTTAATATTCTGTTCTTGAGTTGAATTTCTGGGGTCTTGATTATTGTATGTCTGGGTGTAGATTTGTTTTGGTTATGGCTAGCTGGAGTTCTATATGCCTCACTTATTTGAATGTCACTTTCCTTTTCCATGCTTGGGAAGTTCTCAGAAATTATTTCTGTAAATAAGGTCCTGATGTCATTTGTCTTGACCCCTGCTTTTTCACTCACATGTTTAATTCTTAAGTTATGCTTCTTTGAGTTGTCTAGCAGCCATTGAGTTGTTACTTCCTGATTCCTTGTTATTTTTAAGAGATCTTTCCTTTCACAATCACAACATGCAAACCTGTCTTCAAGGTTTGAAAATCTGTCTTCAGTTTCTTTCCAGTGGTTTTGCCAGCTTTCAATGGAGTTTTTAATTTCCTGGATATCTCTGAATCTGTTTCATGCATTCTAAATCTTTCTTATATTGTTCATTCATGGTTTCCCTCATTCTCCTATGCTCCTCTATCTTTTTATCTGTGT
>RJWT010012375.1:8016-22599 GCA_004365215.1 Cuniculus paca
TTAACAAAATCTCATTTTTGATTGAAAACTGAAATTTTACCATTGGGAACAAATATTTGGCTGTTTTTATTCATGTTAAAGACTCATTTTCTTCATTTTAAAAGAAGTATATGAAAAATGATGAAACCTAAATAACGATAGTGTGTTGGCTGGTCTTCCATTGTACTTCTTTATTTTTCTTTTTTTTTTTTTCTTTTATTGAGAATAAAACCAAGCAAAACAAAACAGAACAAAGCTAATCAAGACAAGCCATTGTAAGTGACACAGGACTTCAAAACAATAGGAAATCAACAATGGTTACCATAATGCCTCCTGCTGTCTTCAAAATAGCTGCAGATACCTTCAGACATAGTAAAAATCAAACAAAACAGAATAGAACCAATAAAAATAAAACAAGGAATGCAATAAAGGACTTCAGAACAAGATAATAATGAATCCAAAATGGCTGCCATAATATATCTTGTTATCTTTTAAATAGCTAGCTGCCCATGCCATCAGATACAATAAAATCAAACAGAACAAAACCCAACCCAACAAAACAGTGAAAATGATACAGGGCTTCAAAACAAGACAATAGGGAATCAACAATGGCTACCACCCTCAGAAGGAGGACCCCAGAGATGCTACACTACGTATTGCCATCCTTTGAATAGGTGACCACCAGCTTTAGACCTGCAAAGTCAGTGAAACACTAAACACTACAAGCATTAAATTGTATTTTACTTCAATAGCTATCATTACAGCCTGTGTTTCTCCAGATCAGCTGGTTGCTTAGGGTGAGGGTTGGGGGGTTGGCCCTTCCTGTTTCCCAACCCATGCACTGGAAGGGGTTGGCATCTGGCTTCCCACCCCCCGAAGCCTGTGCATGGTGCCATTTCATAGGGAGGGCTTACTTCTTGTTGAATTCTTGTTCTCTTCCCCCGCAGTCCACGAGTGGCATCTACTCACAGGAAAAGGTTGGTGTCTGGCTGTCCCCTCAGTGGCCTGTGCATGGTGCTGATTCACAGAGAGGGCTTGCTTCTTGTTGACTTCTTGTTCTCTTTCCTTGCCTTTTTTTCCTTTTGAGACAAGATCTCACTATATAGTTGAGACTGGCCTAGAACTCACTATGTAGCCTAGGCTGGCCTCGAATTTGCAGCAATCCTCCTGCCTCAGCCTCCTGAGTGTTGGAATTACAGGCGTTCACCCACCATGCCTTGCTTCCCATTATACTTTAATGTTACACAAGTGTTTTGTGTTTCTGTCACATCCTAAAAATTGTGGTTAAAAAACATACATAACATCTACCATCTTAACCATCTCTAAATGTACAGCTCAGTGTATCCACATAGGTATTAAACACGTATCCAGAACATTTTCATCTTGCAAGATTCCATTGCACTGTTAACACACACACACAAAGATGTGTACTCAAGACTTGAGATTTCATAAAGTTTTTCTGCTGTATCAAGAACATCTTCTTTATTTGTGAAGCACAATAATGTTGTGCTGCCTTATGTTGGAGCAGGCATTTTTTTTTAATTGAAAGTGAGCAGCAAGCCAAGAGTGGTGGCACACACCTGTAATCCCAGCACTTGGGAGGCTGAGGCAGGAGGATCATTGCAAGTTCAAGACCAGCCTAGGCTACAATGTGAGTTGAATGCCACCTGAACTGCATAGCGAGACCCTGTCTCCAAAAAAAAATAAATAAATAAAATAAATAAATAAATAAATAAAAATTGGTGCTACTGCATGGCCTCAATTTACATCTGCTGTTTTACATATCATCGCTTCTGTACCATCAGGACAAATTTCAACCCCGCAGAAAAGACAAATAATGTCTTAATGCTAGGGTGAAAATAGTTTTGACCTTTCAGAAGGTTCTTGGGAACTCACTAAGGGTCTGCAGACCACACTTTGAAAACTTGTGATTTGAATCAGTGTCTTAGGAATGTTGTTTTGTTGGCAGGATAGAAGAGGGAGCTTGGGGGAAATAGGAGAGCAGTTAATTCAAGCGAAAGTGAGGAAGGCCTAAATTTGAATAATGGAGTGCAGATGAAAAGGAAAGAACATTTCAAAGTGGAGTTATTCGTTATCAGCTTTCAAATTTATTTGCTTGTTGGACATAAGTAACACTTCACATTGTACATCTGTGTGCTGCTAGTTGATTAGGGAATACTTTTTTCCCACTACTCACACACTCAATAATGAAAAGCTTGGGTTATATACTTGCTTCTTGATACTTTAGTTTGAAGGCTTTCCCCTCTTCCCTCCTCAAACAGCAGTTCAAATCCTTCGCCTTCAGATGCTGCACCACTTGTAGGAAGCTGTGGATATGCTCCCCACCCACTCCCCAAGTTCCAGCACCCTTCTCATGAACTTCTGAAGGAAAATGGCTTTACCCAACAAATGTATCACAAATATCGTCAAAGATGTCTAAGTGGTAAGATGCTTGTCTTTTCCTACCTATGTTTAAAATAAAAATATAATTCTAAAAAATTGAAATTCCATTTTTTAATATCTGGTTAAAATATTCTTTTGTTAGCTGGGTGTGGTGGTGCACATCTGTAATCCCAGCACTTGGGAGGCTGAGGCAGGAGAATTTCTGTGAGTTCGAGGCCAGCCTAGGTTACGTAGTGAGTTCAAGGCCAGCCTGCATTACAAAGTAAGACCCTGTCTCAAAAAAAAAAGAAAAAGGTGTCCTTTTATTTTGTTATATTAATAATTACCTTATTATACATTTCTTTATTCATATTTTCTACCTTAGGTACATTAGGAAATAAACTTTAGAACAGTATATTCTTGTTATTGACAAATGTTTATAATTTGAGCAGTGTGTCTTCAAATGGATTAATATTTGTCCCCTAGAAGAAATTCAAATACATTTTTAGGATTAAGATGTTTCAGTGTTTTTCATTTTAAGCTACATAAAATGACTCCTGTCTTGACTTTTATTAATGCATTTAACTTTAAAATACTTTTTTAACTTTTCCAGAGAGAAAACGCTTGGGAATTGGACAGTCCCAAGAAATGAATACCCTCTTTCGTTTCTGGTCCTTTTTCCTCAGAGATCACTTCAATAAAAAAATGTATGAGGAATTTAGACAACTTGCTTGGGAAGATGCAAAAGAAAATTACAGGTCAACTATTACATAATATTTTTACACTTGGGAAGAATTTTTAAAAATAATTTAAGAAACAAGTACTCAAATAAACTACTTTTGTACTGTGAAAGTTCCACACCATATCTTGAGTGTGGGCATATTCATTAGCTATTACTGCATGACAAATTACCCCCAAACTCAAAAGATTAAAACTAGAAACACTTTTTAGGGTCAAGACTCTAGGTAGTTCTGGCCCATGGTCTCTCATGAGATTGCAGGCAAGGTGTTTGATAAAGCTTAGGTTTACAAGACTTAAATTGGGCCAGAAGGTGCTTTTCAAGCTATTTCAGTTTCTGGCCACAGAAGCCTCTGCATGGAGTATTTTACGTTCCTGTGTTGGGAATGCACCCCCTGACTCAATTTGCTGGTGCAGATAATAAAGCACTCAAACGCCAAGAAATCTTGACCAGGCTTTTTACTTCTGCACAAGGGCATGAGCACAGTCTAGCATGAGGTAGCAGGCCTGCAGGGAGGCCGCCGTAGCAGGCTCTTTTTATCCCAAACACTCTAAACTGAGCAAACAGGTTCCGCAATTCAAAAAGGAGGGGGCGTCCTGAGTTACCTAGAGTTCCAGATGGAGACACTCTCTTGTTCATATTCGTGAGAGAAAAGACCTTGTTTCTTACACGTGCATGACCCAGAGCAAGTCATCTAAGAAAGGACAGCTTCCAAGATGGAGCCTCACATTTGCTTACCCTGCACTGACTTGAAGATGACCTACCATCCCTTCTGCACATTGTGTTCTGTACAGACCAGGCCCCAGACAGTGCAGGAGGAGACTTGAGGACACGCGCTCTCAGTGAACCAAGCTCCCTGCCCTTTAGACATGTGGACATATTCTCGCCTCTGCTTCCTCTGCTCTTCTCCCGCCCTCTGCCTTGCTTTGTTAACTCTTGTTGCTTTTCTGCTAGCTGAGACTTGCCTCCTGCACCAGTGTTTAGGGAAAGTGAGACCACACCAAGAGGGTGAGAAGGAACACAGAGTATACTCACCTTATCTCTTTATGGAGATGGGAAGAAAGGAAGAAGCGGTAGAAAAAAGGGAAAAATGTAATTTCCCACTCAGTTATGTTTAACTAAATTTAGCCTTCTTCAGGTGTGTGGTGGTTGTTTTTTTTTTTTTTTTTTTTTTTTTTTTTTTTTTTTTTTTTTTTTTTTTTTTTTTTTTTTTTTTTTTTTTTTTTTTTTTTTTTTTTTTTTTTTTTTTTTTTTTTTTTTTTTTTTGAGACAGGGTCTTGCTACGTAGTCCAGACTGCATTCAACTCACTATGTAGCCCAGGCTGGCCTTGAACTTGCGCTGATCCTCCTGCCTGAGTCTCCTGAGTGCTAGGATTACGGGTGTGCTCTTCAAACTCTAAGAGTGGACCCCTGGCCAGGCATGGTGTCACATACCTGTAATCTCAGCATTGGGAGACTGAGGTAGGATCGTTGCAAGTTCGAGACCATCCTAGGCTACAAAGTGAGCTCAAGGTCAGCCTGAATTGCATAGTGAGACCCTGTTTCAAAAAGGAAAAAAAAAAAAAAGTGGATTCTTTTTGTACTCATATTTCAAATAATTTATTGAATGAGTGATTGTGATATTTGAGAGGAATAAGGTGCTGCAAATAAATTTTTCTGATAAAAATTGTATTTGTACTATGTAAAAACGAAACATTTGATTTTCGTCTGAAATCTCTGTTTAGGTCAAGAACACAGATGCATGGCGTGGGTGCCTCCATTTCCTTCTCCTGTGTCCAGTACTGACAGCTTTCATTAATCCCAGCACTGTTTTACGGTGTTTCTTACTATACTTTTCAGATTTACACTTTGACTTCTGGCTTTTGTAGCCTCTTCTCATTTAAAAGAATTGGCACAAAAAAGCAGAATCTTCCATTCTTGATGTCAGTGTTGTCATTCAGGCTGTCGTTTGTTGCCCCTTAGTGGGTTATGAAATCAACTTAATGATTCTGATTTGCTTTAAAAGATACAGTAGAAGGTATCAAACTATACTGAAATTAGTTTCACAATTTATACATACTTGCAAATTTAAGAATTGTTTTGTAAAACATTTTATGCACATGTATATAGGTGCATGTATTGATTTATTTACAAGGAGAAATATTTTTTCATATTATCAGATAAGTAGAAAAGTTTGAAAGCTATTGTTTTGATCTCAGTATACTTTGTTTACCTTTTTTTGCAATTTCTTTTTATTCCTTTGGACTTCTTAATAACTTCTCTTAACCCTATTTCCACCGAAGTATAGGTTGGAAATTCCTCCTCTGCATTGATGTCCACATAGTTCTGTGTAGATTTCTAATAGCTTTTTAACACCATTTTTACTTTTGTGTCTGTTTCTTTAATATTCACCAGTAGACTATATTAGATGCTTCTTCTGGAGAGATATAGTTAAGTACCTCAAGGCTTTGAAATCAGACCTTTGTTTGAATCTCAGTCTGTTAATTTACTGCAAACTTGATAAGTTATACTCCCTCTGTTTCTTAATAAGCAGGAGAAATTGTTCGATAACTTCATAGTGTTATTGTGAAGGTTGAAAAAAACATGTAAAGGACCTAACACATTAACTGACACATAGTAATGCTCAATAAATGATTATCAATATTAGGAAAAAGACCAGAATTGAATCTATCAACTGATTGAAAACAACAATAAGATGAACTCCAAAAATAGAGGGAGACCTCCATCTATAATAAACTATTTATAAAACACACACACAGGGCCAAGCATGGTGGTGCGCGCCTATAATCCCAGCACTGGGAAGGCCGAGGCAGGTGGATCACTGTGAGTTTGAGACCAGCCTAGGCTACATAAGCAGGTTTAAGACCACCCTGCACTACACAGTGAGACCCTGTCTCAAAAAACAAAACAAAACAAAACAACACCCCCTTTTCTGTGTACAATAACCAGCCAACTCTTATGTTGCCAGCAATAAAGAATTTGTAACCTATTCCACTGAGGCACTCAGGACTTAGGGATTCTAAGGACTCTTTTAACTGTGGCATGTTTGAGTTGAGTCAACGAGACGTGATCCTTTACTTCTGCCTTAATGGTCTTGTCCACTCCTGGGTTCTACTTATCACCATTAGTGAAAGGTTGAGTCCATGTAATTTGTTGATGTACTGTCTAGAACTTGTCTTGGGTTCTCTAGGTAGTTATAGGAAGAAGCAAGAAAATTTGTTTTCTGACTTATGTAGTGATTGTATCTCTTATCAGAATACCCACAATTAGTTATACTTTAAAACTAGGCAGAGGTGCTGTCTGAGGGGCCATTAAATTATGTTCAGAGTCAAATGGGTTAATTACATCTAGGGTTCATGGCACAAAAGTATGGTCTTCTCTCTCTAGAATGAAGATTATATTTAAGAGTAATCTGATGGACAACTCACCATAATGAATTTTGGCTTAAGAAAAATCTAAGACATTTCCAATGTCCCTAAATCTTTCGATCATTTCTTCAGAAATACTTGAGAGAGATACAGTGACCATCTAAAAAAGTCGGACTCTTAACCAGCGAGGGCTGCCTCTAATCCGCAAATTCCTAGTATGGCTTTGTTAAGTTTTATGGCTGATTAAAACAAAAGAGCAAAAATGATGGCAAAACCATCTAAGTGTTATTAGTGCTTCAATTAAAAATCTGTGTGCTAAAAATTTGTTTCTTATTTTGTTTAGGATTATTCATGTCATATTCACTTGTATCGATGTGTTTGCATTATTATAGCAAAAAATTATAATCTTTTTCTTTTCTATGCATAGGTATGGGTTAGAATGTCTGTTCAGGTTTTATAGTTATGGACTGGAAAAAAAATTCAGACAAGAAATTTTTAAGGATTTCCAAGAAGAAACCAAAAAAGATTATGAATCTGGTAAGAACAAAAACAAAATCTTAATCTGTTTGGAATTTGTAAACTTGAATTGGTTGATAAGTAAAGAAGGGGTTCATAGTGTTTGTCTTTAGAATGCACTGCTTAAGACACTCACGCTGCTATCATGGTTCCTGATGAAGAATGGGGTACCATATAGTAAAAGGCTTTTCTCGAGAAGTGTGGGAAATACCACCCCTAAGTACTACCTTCGTGGGGGTATATTTTGTCCTTATCTTCTTACCAAACATGGCTCCTCACTGCTGCTCCTTACATGAAAACCTGTGTGACAGTAATAATAGATATGCTTGGAAAAGCAGACTGCCACAGCAGTGAGGAGGGCAGGCTATGTCCCATGGCCAGTGCTTAGCGGCTGTGTGACCTTGGTGAGCTTCTCAACCTTGCCAGCCTCTGTTTTCTTATCTGTGATATCTACAAGAATACCTGTCTCACAAGGTTACATATGGTTCAGATTCATTTTCCACATAATAAAGGACTTACATAATACCTGTTATACAGGTGCTCCTCCGTGTTAGCTGCCATTTATGTGAATTCATTACACATTTTAGTCTCAAAATCTAGAGAAAGCATATTTAAAAAGTTAGAGCTGGGTGTGGTGGTGCACACCTGTAATCACAGCCCTTGGGAGGCTGAAGCAGGAGGAGCACCTCAAGTTCAAGGCCAGCCTGGGGTACATAGTAAGTTCAAGAAAACTTGAATTACATGTTGAGACACTGTCTCAAAAAAAAAAAAAAAGAAAAGAAAAAAGCATATACTGAAAGATAAATGGGTTATTGCTTGTTGGATCATGTTTGATATGAATCTCTTTTTAAAGTCCATATAATTTATAGTGTACATTCTTTTTTGTTATTAGGTCAGCTGTATGGACTAGAAAAATTTTGGGCCTATCTGAAATATTCTCAATCTAAGACACATTCTGTTGACCCAAAGCTTCAGGAATACCTCTGTAGTTTTAAGAAGTTGGAAGACTTCCGCACTGATGTAAGTTTTAAATTCTTTTCCTACTTAAAACAAAAATGAGAAAAGAAGGAAAAAATGGAAGCAAAGCTTTTGTAAATGGGGAAGGAAAGACGGGATTGAAGGGAGGGTAGAGGAATGGGAAAAAAATCAGATTATATCATGTACAGGTGCAGATTCTCTATGATGACTGTGATCATTATGTATACCTAAAATGTACCAATAAAATCTGATTTTTAAATAAAGCAAATGGAACAAACTGAGATTCTACTTCAGTTATAACTCACTGCATATATTTTCCTGCCTGAAAATTAGATATTATTAAAAGAAAATGCCTTTCTAAAAAAAAAGTTCTTTTCCTATATTCATTTTATTGCCCATGTATTTCTGTCACTTTTCAATAACTTTATTGGTTTTTGTTTTTGTTTTTTGAGTCAGGATCTCCCTATGTAGTTCAGGCTGACCTTGATCTCCCTGTATAACCCAGGCTGGCCCCAAACTTAGCAGTGATCCTCCTGTCTCAGCCTCCCAAGTGCTGGGATTCTAGGTGTGCACCACGCCTAGCTTCTTACCAATGAGTTTCTTAATTTTAATTTTACGTTTTTTTCTTTTTAATCTTTAAATATGAAAATTTAACTTTTTGGTTTTAAAATCAAAATTTGAAATACGCCCAAAAATAGCTGAGTAAATTGTCATATATTCTTCACTTAAATTTTTCTACCTGTGGATATCTTATGTAACCACAGTACAATTGTCAGTTCACTTTAATTTTGATATGCTACTACGGTTGAGAATCTTTAGACTTAGTAACTACTTTTTTTTTTTTTTGTAGCACCAGGGATTGGACTTATGACCTCCTTGCCAGGCAGGCACTTAGGCCACTAAACTAGATCCCCGGCCCTTGTCTTTTTGAGACAGTGTCTAGCTATGCCATTCAGGCTGGCCTTGAGCTCACTTTATAGCCCAGGCTGGTCTCGAATTCACAACGATACTCCTGTCTCAGCCTCCCAGGTGCTGGGATTACAGGCGTGAGCCACCATGCCTGGCTGTAACTACTTTTTTTTGAGACAGGGTCTCACTGTGTAGTTCAGGCTGGCCTTGAGCTCACTGTGTAGCCCAGGCTGACCTCAAATTTGTGGCGATTCTCCTTCCTCAGCTTCCAAACTTCTGGAATTATAGGTGTGTTCTACCATGCCTGGCTAGACTTAGTAATTTTTATCTGAATGGTATTGATTTCTATTAGTGTGAAAACTTTTTCTTTTTCATTCTATCTTTTTTTGGAGGTTCTGGGGATCAAACACAGGGCCTTATGCATGCTAGACAAACACTGCCACTGAGCTAGATCCCCAATACAATTTGCAGCGTTTCTGTTGTTTTTTCTTTTAAATGTAGACTCCCCCTGTACGCCCACTCCTTCCTGCTTGCTGCCTGAGTGGGTTTGGGTGTGGGTTATGGATACTAATGTTAGAAGACGTTTAAATTTACTATCATCAGTAACACTCTAATCTCCTTATCATAGAAATCCTAGGTGAAACTTCCGACTTGCTGAAGGTTGCTTGAGGAGGCAGGCTTTCCACTACCGCTGCTTTCATTCACCTGTTATTTAAACATTACCACCTCAGCAAGCTTAGAGTAGGAGCTGAGAAAGCAGCGCTTTACAGCTGACAAAAGGACAAAAATGGCCTTGTAGAAACATTTTCTCAGAGGCAAGAAACCCAACCTTGTTTATGCCCTAATATGTAGTTTGGGCCCCAAAACATGACAGAAACTTTTTTTTTTTTGTCTTTTTGAGATATGGTTTCACTATGCAGTTCTGGCTGGCCTTAAACTCACTTCACTTTATAGCCCAAGCTGATCTCGAACTCACAATGATCTGCCTGCCTCAGCCTCCCAAGTGTGGGATCACAAGCATGCACCACCATGCCCAGCCAACATGAGAGAAGCTTTATAAACATATATTAAGTGAAAGAATTAGCAAGCGAATATGAGGAGGCTGATTTGGAGAGGAACTTAAGTTTAATACTTAAGTTACTGTTAAGTTTTTTTTACACCAGCGAAATCAACTAAGGCACCAACATTTCCCACCTCATTAGAAAAGTCTGGCCTGAGATCTTGAAGCGGGGATAAGTAGTAGAATTGTCAACCATTTTGTCTTTCATAATTTGCAGCCCCCGATTAGTGAAGAATTTGGAAGAAAAACACATTCATCTACTTCTGCGGAGGAGAGTAACAGTCACAGACTTCTGTCTAATTCCTCTACGGAGTCCCCAAACGCTGCCGTTAGCCTGACTTCTAGCAGGCAGCCTCAGGTGCCGTTACACTCTCCCGGGAGGCGCGCTTCGCAGGCGTCCAGCGGCAGTCCACGCCAGAACCACGCTGCTTCTGACTCAGCACACGGTGAAATTCCCGAGAAATAGACTCTCAGGAAATTGTGTGTCCTTGAAGTCAATATTTACATCAGGACTTGTTTGGGGAAAAAAATCTTCTGATGTTTAATTGTGATAATGAGAAAAAAGAAACAGGAAGCTGAATAGTAGCATTTTTTTTTTAAAAGCAAGGTAAATTGCAAAAGCATTTTCCCTGGCTTCACAAACGAAGGATGAAGATTTGGTGACCTTTTAAAGAGATCCTCTAGTAATGCATTTTGGTCTCAGTATTTTCTTAACACATTGTTTACAAGGACAGCATTCCTTAAATATGTTAAAAACAACACAAAGAATGCCTCACGTTTCAGCACGTGCTTCTTAAAGAAGATACAGTATGTTGTATTCATCTCTTCTACAGAGTGGGCTCTCTTGATCCAATTACTTTCCTGTCAATTCATATTTGAACTTATATTCTTAGATTACGTACGTGTTTTTAAATTCAGAAAAAAAGAACATGAAAGTGACATTTACTTTTTCTTTTAGATGCACAGTTTTAAAGGAAACTTTTTTGTTTTCTAACAAAAGTAATAATTTACGTTGAAGTATGTGCACTTTTAATGCCCATTCTTCCCCTTAGTCATATCTTGTGATTTTCAGAGTTGTGTTAGCGTGGAATTTTCCGAATTGGCATAAACTGGTTACATATTAGGAAATATTTACTTTTGTGATTCTGTATAAGCTTGTAGTAATTAAAAACTGCATTGGTATTGGTTAGAATATTGTCCTAAGTAAATTAAAACTGCTTTAGATGTATCTGTACATCTATCCACAAGTGAGTAGTATGTCACAAGCAGTCAGATAAATTTAAAAGGAATATTTTAAAGTTTTTATTTTAATTTTGCATTATGCTCATAAGTGTTTTCAAGAGTTATAACAAATTGGTTTCTAATTTTTTCTATTTTTCTCGTAATTGAAATTGATGTAAATGATAGTTTTAGGTTTTTATGAGATTTTTAAAAAATAAAGCATTCTATATTGTTGAAATTGATTCTTAATAATTTTTTAACTTACACTATACTTGAGAAGCTCTATTCAGATTCTACTAGACCATAATTTATGAAGTTTTAATAATAAAAATCCATTTTTACTGAGTACAAGATCCACAAATATTTTATTGACAGAGCAGCTAGTTTCAGTATACTACGGTCATTTATTATTTTCTTTTTTAGTAAACTTGATGTCTTGTTCTTATAAATTGTAATATTGAAATTCATATAGTCTTCATACAAAAGTACTGTTTTCAAATAAATACATTTTCATTAGATTATTTCTTGTGTAAATTATAATCTGGAGTTTTACAGTATTTTCTGTAGGGGATAATTTTGATGCTTTAATTTTAAGAAATAGTCAGATTTGAATATTCAGAGAATAAACTTTACTTATCAATATAAAGAGGATGCAGAACAAGTAGTAGATTAGAATAATAAATTCTTAAATGTTAAGATCTTAAGTGGGTATATAGTGTTTTCAGTGAGAAATTTCCAAACTATGCTTATAGCTTTAAATGGTTTCTTGAAATGTTCTAAATTTTTTCAGTATCCTTTTTTGTTGAATACATACATGTGAAACCTGTATTTAACTTAGGTTATTTCTACTGAAACTAAATACTCAAGTAGAAATTTATTTACTTATTTATTTATTTATTTTTGCAGCGTCAGGGATCAAACTCACGACCTTGCACTTTCCAGGCAGGCTCTTAGGCCACTGAGCTAGATCCCCAACCCTTATCTTTTTGAGACAGGTTCTCACTATGCTGTTTAGGCTGGCCTTGAGCTCACTTTGTAGCCCAGGCTGGTCTCAAACTCACAATAATCCTCCTGTCTCAGCCTCCTGAGTGCTAGGATTACAGGTGTGCGCCACCAGGCCCAGCCTCAAGTAAAAATTTAATTCAGAAATTATATAATTTTGTAGGACCATGATAATCAAGCCTTTTGGTGGGTATTAATTAGTAATTTTTATCATATTATTGGGATTATAAAAGTAATGCTTGTATACTGGGAAATTTAGAAAAAGACAAGAAAATAAAGTACCTTTTTTATTTTTTAAAAAATTTTTTAAAGAACCTTTTGTAAAAAAAAATTAGCATTATAACTTTTATCTATACATAGAGTTGTGACCTACTTTTTTGCTTAATGAAAATGAAAATTTTCTGTTGTTATTAGTATTTTTATATCGTAACTTGTTATGTAGTATTCCAACATATGTGTGCATTATAGTTTATTTGGCCAGTTGCCTATTGTCATACTTTTACTCTGGCCAGGTTCGGGCTATAAATTTTTAATTATTTTTTTTTTTTTTTGAGACAGACTCTTGCTTTGTAATGCAGGCTGGCCTTGAACTCACTATGTAGCCCAAGTTGGCCTCAAACTCCTTGTAATCTTCCTGTCTCAGCCTCCTGAGTGCTGGGATCACAGGCATGTGCCACCATACCCAGCTTTTAAAAAAAAAAATCTAATTTTTAATATCCTTATAGACCAATCTTTGTGTGTAAACTTAGTTATTGCCTAGCAGTTGAAATTCTAAATCAGAAAGTATCTGCACACTTACACTAATAACACCAGCTTCCTTGCATCCTTATCCACACTGACGATAAATCTTTGTTAAACTGATAAGCAAAAAATATTTTAATCTCATTCTAATGTCATGTAAACTGAATTACTGAGTGATAATTTTTATTATCAGCTATTAGCTTTCCTTTTTTTTTGAGTGTTTATCTTTTTTATTAACTTACAGGGCTTTTTACCTATAAAATTATGAACTTCACTTTCTAATTATGTTTGTGTATTTTTTAAAATTCAAGCATGTGCTTTATTTTTGTGGATGAGCCCAGAGGCAAAGGGTATGATAATATCCCTTTTAACACATTCTGTATGTAAAATATATTCTTTTGTATGCATCTGTCAAGTGATTTTCTGTAGTAATCTATAGAAACAAGCAAAAGGAGAATTGTTTCATACAAAGACTAAAAATCTTATGACAGTATGGAATATCTTGTTTTTATTAAAATATCCAATCTGAAAGAAATGGCTTCTAGAGATTAATTTTGAAATTTCTGCCATTATCACAAAATTCCCTTAAATGCCATATGTCAACCAGGGTGACAGGTGTAGGATATGGCCCATAAAATTTTGTAATATTCTCCAAGTTCTTGTGAATGGCAGGCCGGATTTTACTGGACTATGCTTACCTAGATGATTATTTACAAAGAAGCAGTTCTAGCTAAGAATGACAATGAAGCCAGGTGTGGTGGCTCACGCCTGTAATCCCAGCACTGGGGAGGTTGAGACAGGAGGATCTTTGTGAGTTCCAGACCAGCCTGGGCTACAAAGTGAGCTCAAGGCCAGGCTGAACGGCATAATGAGACCCTGTCTCAAAAAGACAAGGGCTGGGGAGCTAGCTTAGTGGCCTGAGTGCCTGCCTGGCAAACGCGAGGTCGTGAGTTCCATCCTGGTGCTGCAAAAAAAAAAAAAAAAAAAAAAAAATGACAATGATATGTGTATGTTTGACATGATATATGCATTTTTCTGGTAAAATTTAAAATTATACTCCTTAAAGAAATTTTAAATATAAAACTCAAGCAAATTAAAGCATTACTTACAATTCAGTGGAAAGAAGAAAACTTTGAGTATAAATCTAGATGACCCTACCTAAAAGTTATTTAAGTCCCTAGAGACCTTAGGCACTTTCCTATAATATTGCAAATTTTTCAGTTTTCTTAAATTTAAAAAGCTGTATTACAATGTTTAAATACAGACTCTTTGCCCTTTTTTTTTTTTTTTAGACAAGGTCTTGCTATGTAGTTCAGGGTGTCCTTGAACTCAAAATGTAGCCCAAGGCAGCCTTGAACTTGTGGCAATCCTCCTGCCTCAGTCTCCCAAGTGCTGATATTACAGGGTTGTGCCACCATGCCCAGCTCCTTGTCCTGTTTAAGGTAATAATTGAAGCCATTTTTGGAATTCTTTATCTTGAAAGGAATTAGAAAGAGAGTTATGTTTTAGAATAGACATCATTTTTAAAATATATTTTAGTTTTTAAACTTGTTTTTCCAGTTTAGATCTCTACTTGGCATTGTCTTCTGCTTCCTGCCATTATCCTCTGTGGTAGTACCACTTTCGTTTGTGTGCTTAATCTTTTCCTTTAAATTTTTTAGGTCTTAGGAAACTGCTTTTTTATTTAT
>RJWT010012376.1:0-22515 GCA_004365215.1 Cuniculus paca
TCTAGAAGTGCGCTCATTTAATTTCACTTGAACTGTGATGAAGTCCCTGAGCCTAGACTCAATCAAGGAATTTTGGTTCTAAATCCCATCCATTTTCCCCTCACATGCCTCAGATTCTGGGCCTTGCTGACAATAACCCAGATATTCCAGGGGTCACAACAACCTTGGAGTGGTGTCTTTCTTTGTACAGCGATTCAGTCAAAGGGGAACTTGATTTAGTGTGCTCAGCACCCTTGCTGCTTTCGGCCCCTTTGCAGTTCCCTCTTGGTCTCCATTCCCCTGAACACCAATCTCAACTTTATCTTTGGAGAGGAGAAAAATGACGCCAGTACATAAAATATATGGGTTCAATGTGATTCCTTTCATCTCAGTCTTCCAAGGTAGCCATTTTTATAAGACGGCGTAGAGCAATCGATGGACAGAGGCACTAATGTACTTTGCTGATAGCCTACTTTGAAAAATGTTGGTCCTTTTTTAAAACTTAGATATTGATATTTGTACAGATGGGTGGCATTTGAATGTATCACCATGAAATCCCTAGAGGCCTTGGAAGGCCCCTCTGAGAAATGTTTATTTGAGAATCAAAAAGGCCATCTCTTCTCCACATCCGGTTGATTTCATTCTCCTAGAAGTACATTAATCCTGGACCCAGACAGTGCCTCTAAGGTAGACTGGAAACTCCTGTTAAGAAGCCACATTTTTTTTTTTGACAAGAGGAAAACGTATTATTATGTCCCTGAATGTGTGATATTCTAAACAGCTGACCCATCAAAGCAACTGTTGGCTGAAAACAGAGGACTGAAAACACAGGCCATCATTTCATTTGTTAGGGAGCCTACGTAGTCAGGAGTTCTCTAAGTAAACAAAAAGATGGCTGAACAGAGAGGCTGAGAGAGCACATCCAGCCCAAAAGAGTGTGTGCACTCTTTTGTTACTTCCCCAGTGAGCTTCCTACAGAGAAGCATTTTATCTCACTTGGTTTTCACTCCTGCTTGAGATCACTCCCTAGCATACAGTCATTGCTCATTTAATAATTATTGATTGCCTAATGGATGAGTGGTTTGTAAAATCTTTTCTTGTTTTCTGTTCAATCTTTAAAAATTCAAATGAGATAAGCAAAGGCAGAAAGTATTCTTAATCCCATTTCATAGATGCAGAAACTGTGCTGCCTCGGAGTTGGGTCTTGCCCAAGATCACATAGCCAATTTCCTGAGGGTGAAGAAGGAAATACTTCATCTTTTTACCACAAGGCTATTGGACTTCACCTCATCTCACTGCTTAACTTAGTTTAAGGTGTCGATATTTGTGCAGATGCATGATCTCCTAAATTATGCTTTGGAGTGGAAAGAGTGGAAACTGAAGGGCTAAAGATGAGACTATTCCTGAGTCGAGATGAGGCTTCCCCAGACGAAACTGAAGGCACTGAGCCCCCTGACATGGAGATCAGTGTAGTAGAAGAAAAGTGAATGACAGATATGAAATTAATGGTATTTAAATTTATGCAGTTACAATAGAAAACAATTCTTCGGCAATGCCTTCCTGAGGCTTTGATATGTAGGAGTAATTAAAAGAGCTCCTTTAAATCATTTATTATAATTATGCTTTAAATGATCTGGCCCTGAATGTAGCTCGGTTTTTGTTGTTTACTGGTAGCTGGTGACATTTGGAATTGACTAGGCATTTGCAGTAATTTCACAACTTATCATACACAGAGAATGGAACTGCTTCTCGCAGTTGAATTGGGACAGCTTACCGGGACCCGGGGGGACCACTCCCTTTCTCACCTGTCTCGGTGACCTGGAAACTCTCCAAGAGCAAAAAGGGGCAGCAAGAACTAAGCAAAATTGGGATTTTGGATCAAGAAGGGAATGTCCTGCAGTTTCTGAAGCTAAAGGGTTTCCTGGAAATGTAAGGCATGGGCTGATGCTTTCATTGTAGGATGATTCTCTGCAAATCTGGGCTGACTCAGAGTGAAGTTTGCAGAGTTGGCCAAAACCTCAAGCTGACAGGTTGCCTAGGATTGTAATTCAATACACAGACCTGCCTTTTTCTCTCCATATTACCTATTTTTTAACTTTGCTAGTGCTTTGTGGCTTATTGAAAAAGAAACTGAGTCTCAGAGAGATTAAAGGATTGCCTAACACCACAGGGCTCGCGGTGAGTTTGGAGAGGCTGGGGTTGGCTTGGTTTTGGGTTAAATACTTTCTCCAGTGCCCAAAGGCTGCTTTTATGTATGCAGTGTCTGGCAAGCAACATCACAGTGGGACACTTGCAAAGTGTGCCCGTTAGTAAACAGGGAAAGAGCACCAGCATCAGCAAACCACTCGAGGTTACACAGGTACAGGACAAGGCTACACACAGTCAGCAAGGACAGGGCTTTAACAGGTGGTAAATATTATTATTATTATTATTTTTTTTTTTTTTTTGCGGCACGAGGGATTGAACTCACAACCTTGTGCTTGCCAGGCAGACGCTTAGACCGCTGAGCTAGATCCCCAGCCCTGGTGGTAAATATTATTGAGGAGAATTTTGAAGCAGAGCAAAGAAACTTAGATTAAGAGAGGGCTGAGGGAGCAAGGCGGAACAGCATACAGTGGGTTTGATCAGCTTGGTGGACTGAGGGTCATTAGAGCAAGTGTATTCCCTCATCTTCATTCTTTTCTCTCCCCATCATTTTCTTCCTAAATCCAAGCTCTTCCTATATAGTTCTTGTCTCCTGGACAAGATTAAAACACATTGGTGAACACAAGCTCCTAGTTGTATTGCCTTGTCCAGAATTGGCTGCGAAATTTGTAACGCAAAAAGAAAACCCTCGTCCTTGTTCATAAATTATGACAACTTTCAAGACAACAATGGCAGAGCCCACCACCACACTTAGGCCCTTCTGTGAAGGCCATGTGCATGAAGTGGCTTTCTGTGGCCTGTGGAGATGCATCATGACTGAAATCACATGGCCTCATGTCCATCTGTCCTCACCCTGGTCCACACTCTAGGAGGCAGTGTCACCCACTTCAACCAGCTCCCATCTGACTGCTTACCAGTCCCCAAGGGCCAGCCCTTAGGCTTTTCTAATGCCCTGCAGCTGGCTAACCCAAAATGCAGATGCTGGTGGCATTTTAAAGCCAGCAACTGTCTGTTGAGTTTTTCTCTGGGTTTCATAGCAAAGGAACATCAGTAGGTGGAGGACTGAATGATTTATTTCCTTCTGATAATGAAGACTGCTCTCTCCAGTAGAGTCATTTACCTGATAAATGGTGGCATTAGGCTCCACATGCTCAGTCTGCTGCCTCATCCGACACATAGCAGTCCTCCCTCCCTCCCACTCCTGGTCCAGTCCTGGGCTGCACCACCAGCACCAAGCAAGCTGCCTTATGGGAGCACAGCATGTTACAGTTTACCCTTTTCCTTGACCTCGCGTGCCCGCACCCTGATGATCATTAGGACAAGGGTCTTCATCCGAATTTTGCAAGTGAGGACATGACTTGCACAATATCCTGAAATAGTGTGCTGGGATTTTCAATCAGATGATCTGACTCTAATGCCACTCCGTCTCCAGCACTGCTATGTTCAGTGGGCACTTATTCTGCCTCCTCTGCCAGCTTTGTCTAAAAGAACTGACTCCAGACATCTTCCTGAATTTATTCTCCCCATATGCCCTCACCCTAGAGTCACATGAGACCCTGGAAACCAGAGGCTTTGAGGGCAGTGAGTTTCTGGCTTGGAACCACAGTATCGTGAAGAAGAACAGGTAATGGTCAAACATGTACCTATCCCAGTCTGAGCAAATGGGAGAGAAAGGACAAGAAGGAAACTGCAGGATGTACACTTGTATCATGCACTCATTCCTTCTTTCACTTGCACTGTGGTAAGATAAACACAACGTAAAACTCACCATAAGGGTTGTGCGAGGTGTGCTTTGCTTTGGCACTGAGTGTTTTGCATGGTGTAGCTGTCGTGTTCTGTCCATCATGAACTCCCTATCTCTGGAGACTAACACCATGCTTTCCATCTCAATGAACCTGGCTACCCAGGTACCTCTTACACGTGTGAAACCATGTATTTGTCCCTATGCAAGTGGCTTCCACTCAGGGCAATGTCTTCAAGCTACTTCCATGCAGCAACTTGTGTCAGAACTCCCTCATTTTTCTAAAACTAATTCTAGTGTGTGTTCAGGCATTCATCCATCTCTGGACTTGCATCCAACTACTAGCTATTGTGAATACTGCTGCTACGAACACAAGTGTACAAACAACTATTCCAACCCCCATTTTGTATATATTCTGGAACTGGAGGGGTAGTCATAGTGTAATTATATGTTTAATTTTTTGAGGAACTGTCATACTGTTTTCCACAGCATACATTCACACAAAAATTCCACTTCTACCTATTGTTTTCAGCACTTATTATTTTCTGATTTTTTTGTGTGAACCATCATAATGAGTATGAAATAGCTATTAATTGATTCTTTTATTCATCCATGCATTCAATGTACCAGATCATATTGGGAGATTACTGCAGATCATGAGAAAGAAAGCCCAGTTCTTCTCTTCTGGGAGTTCAATTCCTTACATGTGGCAAAGACATCAATATTCAAAGTTCCTCTAGGTCCCAGTTCCACTCTTACCTGAAATCCTCTAGCTAAGCTTGGTTTATAATAACTTCATATCTCCTTCCAGAGATACTTACTCTTGCCTTTCAGTTTGGTGCCACCTTGTTCTGTGCCCTCTCAGCCCTGACCAATGGTCCTCACAAAGAGTCCAACACATCTCCCACTTCTCTCTTCTAGACCTGACCTGTTTGATGAGAGGTTGGTGGGCAGATGTTCAGGAGGCCAGGCTGGAGAGCCAGCCACTGTGGCTCCAGTTCTGGTCTGCTGCTGCATGAATCTGTTACTAACCTCACAGAACAAGTACCCACCGTCTCTGAACCTCTGTGTGAAGGATTAAGTGAGTTAACATGGGCCACTGCCTTGTTACATCTGCAGCCCAGTTGCAAGTACTCTCTGAATATTACAGTGCTGAATCGCATCCCCAAAATGCTAAATTTGGAGGGAATCATAAGTGTATGATTGCATAGGCTGGCATTATGGCCCATGCCTTTAATCCTAGCACTCTAGGAGATTGAGATAGGAAGGTTGCAAGTTACATTACAGCCTCGGCAACTTAGCAAACTATCCCAACATGGACTAAGGTCTGGAGATGTAGTTCAGTGTCAAGGCCCTGGGTTCAATCCCCAGGACCACCCCCCACAAAAAGAACTTTGGTGCCTGGCTCCTGATATCCCACCATAGCGCAGTATGGTGGAGAGCATCAGTGCACTGATGTCTATATTCTGAGCTCACTGAAACCTTGCTATACCTCTGTTTTGAAAGTAAGGATCATAATGGTGCTTCTTCCATAATGTTATCATGTAAACACTTATAAAATAACATGTAATTGTCCTCACTGAAATGTTTGCAGACAGCAGAAATAATCAAGGAAGAGAGCAAATCAGGAAACTGTCCCTGGGAGGTCATCATGCCAATCTCTAGCTTACTGAGGCCCACCAAGCTAGGGGTTTCTGGGAAATCAGAGTGTGGACAGGTCTTTCTCTGCTCTGCTGTCATTCATCTGGCTTCCAGATGGTTCTCCACCATCTGGACCCCACTGTTTTTCGTATCCCAGTTCTCCTTTCTTACCTGGGTCACTGTGACCAAAGTCCTCCCTGCACTCTTTTCATGCCAGGGCAGAGCGGAGGGGTGGGTGGTGAGGGAAGGCTGCCTTCCTCCCAAGTTCTAACTAGGCTGGAACCTGCCTAGCTTCTGAGATCAGATGAGAGGGGGAGCATTCAGGAAAGCATGACCATAGACATGAGGAAAGGTTGTACCCAGCTCATCCCCTGCAGCAGGTTGGGGATAATACCTTGCAAACTCAAGGATGCTAAGGCCTGGCTACCCAAAACAGCAGCTGTTACCATGAATGCCAGAGGAACACACCCTGTTACCCACTGCTAGATGTAAGGTCAGGACTGGACTCATTTTGCATCCAAGTGGCACTAAATAGAGGAACTGTAGTCATACACCAGTGCATAGCCACACTTGCTTAAGACCACATTTTAATGACAACCCACCTGCCTGGTTTGCCCACTACAAGAACTAAAACTTAAGCTTCCTGACCAGACCTCCATGCAAGTGCTATATAACTCACTCCTAAAGTGGACACAAATACACATAGCTCCAACCAAAGATAAAGGACAGACTACCAGGGACTGCTAACATTAGCGGAACTTGTGACAAGCCTGCTGTGGGGTTGCACATTTTGTTTCATGTAACTCTTCTTCCATCAAAAGGGAATGCTGTTGCTGACACCACTGTTGCAAATTAACATATATCACATGAAGATGGGAAGGGTGTTTAGTTTTCTCCTTCAGGTAGGAAGTGCAACCAGCTGACTATTTTTCATCTAGAAATGGGTCTTCCCCATCATGAGTTTCATAGACTCCAAAGCATCATTTTGTGTGCATGAGTAAACCTCCCACCCCCTCTTCACCCCTCAATTAGAGATCCAGAGAGTGTTCCTTTGAAGATATTCATAGTCCAATTCTGTATTGGATAAGCCAAGTTAGGAAGTAAATGGAAGTAAGGAACTCAGACTATGGTTTCACCATAGAAAAGACAGGGACACATACTTCTATTCTAAGCTTAATAGCTTTATCACTAGCTTCAAGGCTTCCCTAGGAAATGTCTGTTCCTCAGGGATGTCTTCTAGATGCGGGTGGTTCTTGTTCTTCATGTCTATCCCAGGAACCTACTTCTCAATTTATTAAGGATGCTATCTATTTGGCTCTGTACTCCATCCTTTGGTACTGGACTATGGCAATTGTTATGACACCCCACAAATCATAGATTTCTATTCTAATACATTCTCCTTATGGTAGCTTCAAGCTGAGACCACATCTTGCCGGCCAGGTTTCCCCGAAGTGCCTTTGGTGCACCATCATATCATCTGCCGCCGCCAAAAGGAAGCCCTGGGTAAATAGATTTTAGAAGTGCTCTTCTTGCGAAGCTCACTGTCTCTCTGCATCTGTCTGTTGTCTTCACCTTTCTCCACCTTCATTCTAAAAAGTGGAAATTGACTTGTCCTTGTTTACCTCCATTGCTGGTTGTTGCTGAACCTAGATACCGGGCAAAGATGCACAGAGGAGGGACTATCTGAATTAAGGAAGATATTTCTAACACACTCCATGAGAGGGAGAGAGGCAATCAGAGACTAAGAGGGAAGAGGGGGAGATGATGGAGGAAGAGGAAGAAGCAAAAGGCAAAGAAGAGGAGGGGGAGAGAGAGAGTCTGGAGATGCATGAGATTTACTTCTGTAAATTAGGGAAGAGACCTGGGATCCACACCCTTTATGGCACATTCCTAGTGATGCAGATAGAATCTCATGCATCGCCACTGCCATGCCTACCTCACCTGGCCCATCTGTGCCTGCAGCAGGTCACAGATGTGCCTTCTCACAGCTAGGTAATAAGATGGGAGGAGATGGGTGAGGCCCAGGCTGTCTCAGCCTAATACAAGTCATTGCTTAGAGTTCTCGCCCCCAACTGCAATTCCTGTGGATCCCTACAGTATCCCCTAAACAGCTGCTGGGGCTTAAGACATTAATTATGGTGGGAAACCCCTCATGGAGCAATCAGCCTGCCCAGCATTCTTGAAAATAGTGGCACCCATGTGCTGGCAGGAACTTCTTGGGGTGCTGAGATGTGAGCATTAGTAATAACAAGAGCTGGGTGCCCCTCAGCTGCGTTCCAGGTACCCTGGCTGCTGCCATGGTCTCCAACCCACTGATCTCCCAAGCTATGGGTCCTCTCTTCCTGTCAGTCAGTCATGCTGTGGTTGCTTCTCGGTCCCGTCAGAAATTCACATGCATGTGGCTATCCTGCAGAGAAGTCCTTTGGCTAAGACCCGCTCTGCAATTTTTCCTTGTGCAGCCAGTTCTGTTCTCTGATACTTCTCAGTCTGGGCTGCCAGAGGGATGATTCTTGAACAGGAATCTGATTCCACCAGAGGAGGTTTCTGACAGTGACTGAGATACTGCAGTTGGCAGCCAGGTCACCTGGATTCCAATCCTGGCTGTGTCCCTCCTGAGCTGTGTCATCTTGAGTGCACTACTTCACTTCCCCTGAAACTTGTCAGCTAAGCCTCTCAAGGCCCAAACGGGGAGACAGACACCAGGACCACTCTTGGGTGCCTAGAGGAAACCAGTGAGCGCTTTCTCCCTTGGAGTTACTGCCCATTGCTAAGGCTGCAAAGCTGTGAATTCTAACCCAGAGCCAGATGTGGGCTTTGCATCCTGCCTGGGACAAGCATTCATCCACTCAGTGTTCACTTTATTCATCAATGTGATGGCAGCAATAATAAAAATAATAGTAAGACCCTAAGAGACTAAGGCTTAACAGTGTGCTCCCATAACAACTGGTTCAAAAGCTCCACCTTCTTTCCTTCTGTATCCCATAGTGGATGCTCACAGGTGCTGGCAAGGGGCAGCCCCCTCTCACCAGTGCCTTAGCTGCGAGTGACCCGCCCCTGCCTGGCCACAATTCCCTGGAGCCTCCGCTTCCCTCCACCGAGAGGATACACTGGTACAGCAATGGCTGCAAGCCTGGGTCACAACTCAGAATGCCTGGTTTGGATCCTGCCCCTGCTGCTCCCTGG
Source organism: Cuniculus paca (assembly GCA_004365215.1). NCBI lineage: Eukaryota > Metazoa > Chordata > Mammalia > Rodentia > Cuniculidae > Cuniculus > Cuniculus paca. The sequence continues at coordinate 8,690 of RJWT010012376.1, forward strand.
CTTGTGGCCTCCAGATTAATTTCTTAAACCCTCTGTGTTCAGGTTCCTCATTTATAAGATGAAAAATCACCCTACCAATCTCATGGGGTTGTTGTGAAGATTAAATGGATGACTTTTTTTTTTTTTAAAAACACAACCAAACAAAACAAAACAGAGTAGAGTCAATCACAACAAAACAATGAACATGGTGCATGACTTCTAAACGGGTAAAAAGAAATTGATAATGGCTACCATAATGCCTCTTGTTATCTGCAATATAACTGCCCATACCATGAGGGATGAGTAAAATCAAACAAAATACAACAAAATAAAACAGTGAAAACAAAACAAAACAAGACAAACAAGGCAGAACAATGTAAGCAATACAGAACTTCAAGATACTAGTAAAACAGCAGTGGCTACCATAATACTTCTTGTTATCTTTAGAATAGTTGCCTACACCTTCAGACATACTACAATCAAACAACACAGAATAGAGTAAAATCAATCAAAACAAAACAATGAAAGCAATACAGGGTTTCCAAACAAGATAATTGGACATCCTCAATGGCTGCAATTATATATTTTGTTGTCTTTAAAATAGCTATCTGTGCCATCAAGTATAATAAAATCAGACAAATCAGAATAAAATGAAACTAATCAGAACAATGAAGACAATATGAGTTTCAAATCATGATAATAGATAAACAGTGGCCACTTCCTTCCCTTCTTTAGATAGTTCCTCCCCTTTGACTTTCCCAGTATGTATTGTGCATTTTGGACCCCACTAACTCCTTTGGTTTGTTATACTAGAGAGGCAACATGAAATTCACCCATGTGACTCTGAACCATTTCATAAATGGATGACTTTTTAAAGTACTAGAGTACTATTCAGTGCATAATAGGTGCTAACTACCATGTTTTTTGTAAAAATTAAGATTCTGGTACATAGTTGAGTATTTAGGGTGGTTTGCTTTTTTGATTTTTGGTTGTTCTCCCCGCCTATCCCAGTAATTGAATCCAGGACCTTCATACTGAGCCAAATTCCAAGTTATTTTATTTTATTTTATTTTATTTTATTTTATTTTATTTTGAAATAAGGTCTTACTAAGTAGCTGATTTGCCAGACTGGGCTCAAACTTGGGATCCTCCTGTATCAGCCTTGCAGAGTGCTGATATTATGGACACACACCACCATACCTGTTGATGGTGGATACTTATCTATGCCCAGGGTTTATAATCTTGCTCTATTGCCTTCTATTTCCCAGCATACATCTGTGGCCTCATGGGTTATACTATATGATCAGTTGCTAGGGAAGAGAAAGGTGGGGCCTGATTTTCAGATGGTTCTGCATGTTACATAGGTACCACCCACAAGCAGACAGCTGCAGGATTACAACCCCTTTTCAGGACATCCCTGAAGAACAGTGATAAAAAGAAATCATCACAGTGAGTGGAACTTTAGACAGTGTACCTGGCAGTACATTTTGCCTGGATGGAGAAATGGCTAGATGTGTGACTATATACTGACATACTGACTGAAGCCAATGGTCCGGCCCAATAGTCAGGAACTTGGAAGGAGCATGACTGGAAAATTGATGTCAAAGATATTTGGGGGAAAAGTATGTGGGCAGACCTTGTTGTGGCTTGTATCTAAATATTCCCCCAAAGCTTCCCATGGTCGTAGGTGGGACTTTTTCGAGATCTAGGATGTGTGCTGCTGGGATCAATGATGTGATGCTGGGACTGATTCGTGATGTGATGCTAGGATTAAGGCTGCTCCAACCTGGGTGTGCATGCTACTGACCCTGAGGTTAGGTAGGTATTTTGGATAAGCTGTAAGCCACAGAAACAGTGTCTCTGCATGTCATTTTCTGCTGCTTGCTGATTTGCTGTCTCTTGCCTGCTTGCCATGGACTGTTTCTCCTCTGCAAGACCCCTCTGCCACACCACCCTCCCTTGGAGCCAGGTGATTGCAGACTGAAACCTCTACAAACTGTGAGCCAAAATAAACCTGTCCTTTAAAGCTGAGTGTCAGATACTTTGTCTCAGTAGTGAGAAAAATAACTGAGACAGACTTTTCCATATGGGCAAAGGATATAAAGATATTTGTGTTCCATGTAAGCACTCACGACAAAGTGACCTCAGCAGAAGAGGACTTTAACATTCAATTGAATAAGATGATCATTCTGTGGATATTGGTCAACATCCTTCTTTAGCCACCCACGTCTTTGTCCAGTGGGCTCATAAACAGAGTAGCTATGGTGGCAGAGATAGAGCTTATGCATGGGCTCTGCAGCATGGACTCCCATTCACCAAGGCTGATCTGGCTGCAGCCACTGCTCAGTGAACAATATGGCAGCAGCAGAGATCAACACTGAGTCCCCAGTATGGTACCATTCCCTGGGGTGATCAACCTGCAACCTGGTGGCAGATTGATTATATTGGACCACTTCTTGTTACAGAAGGGACTGCACTTTGTCCTCACTGGCTTAGACACATATTCTGGATATGGATTTGCCTTCACCACACATAATGCTTCAGCCAAAACTACCATCTAAGGCCTCTTAGAATGCCTTATCCACTGTCACGAAACTGCACACAGCATTACCTCAGACCAAGGAACACATTCTATGGCCAAAGAAGTGAAGCACTGGATACATACTCATGAAATTCACTAGTCTTACTATGTTTCTCACCATCCAGAAGTGACTGGATTGTTAGAAATGTGGGATGGTGTTTTGAAGACACAGTTATGCACCAGTTTGGTAGCTTGCAGGGTTGGGGTAAGGTTCTTCAGGAGATCATATATGCTTTGAATCAATGTCCACTATATGATACTGTGTCTCCCATAGTCAGGATTCATGGGTCCAAGATTCGAGGGGTGGAAATGGGAATGGTATCACTCACCACTACCCCCATGATCCACTAGCAAAAGTTTTGCTTCCAGTTCCCACAGGCTTATGCTCTACTGACAGAAGTATTAGTTCCAGAAGAGGGAAGGCTTCTATCAGGAAGTACAACAATGATAACATTGAACCAGAAGCTAAGACTTTCCCCTGGTCATTTTGGTCTCCTTATGCCTCTGAAGAAACAAGCTGAAAAGGGTGTGACAGTGTCGACAGGGGAGAATGAACCAGACTAACAAGGGGGAATTGAACTGTTACTCCATAATGGAGGAAAGAAAAAATATACTTGGAGAGCAGGAGATCTCTTAGAGCACTCTCCTTTTATTACCATGCCCTGTTTTTTAAGGGACTGGGAAACTAAACAACCTAATCCAGACAGAGTGACAAATGGCCCAGAACCTTCAAGAATGAGGGTATGTATCACCTCACCAGGGAAAGAACCAAGACCTGCTGAGGTGCTTTCTGAAGGTTAAATACAAAATGGGTAGTAGAAGGAATAGAAGAAATACTGGCTATGACCCTGTAATCAGCTAGAGAAATAAGGACTGTAATTGTAATAATTCTCTCCTAATATGCTTCCTCTGTATTATAATGCTGGTAGACTTAATATTGGTTTTTAAGTATTGTTAAGCCTATGTGATAATGTTCAAATTATGAAATTAGGAGTAAGAATCCCCCAGTGTAAACTGACTTTCTATTCTGTGGCATGAATTAGTGCATTTCTGTTTGTGTGGAGGAGAATTATAACATGTTGGGTGTAATTATGGACTTGTCTTTGCATCTAGAGACTGGTTTAAAGGAATGTATCCAGTTATCAAGTTGAGAAGGGGTGGATTGTGATAGTCAACTGATTGTGCCAACTTGTGTAAGAAACACCCAACTAAATTGGATCAGCATAGCTCTGCGTGTGGCTGAGGGGATTTACTGCAGGCAGAAGATCCACCACCTAGGTGACTTACTGCCTGAATGGTATGAAGGGGAAATAAAGAAGGAATGCTCACTTCTGTTTGTTCGGAGGAGCTTGTGTCTTCTCCTTCATGTTGGATGGCATCTCCTGGCTTTCAAAAGACTCTAGCCTCCAGAAAAGACCCCCCACCTCCAGAATCTCAGCCATCTCAGGTTCACTCAGCACTGAATGCCCAGTCTTTCCATGTACAGGGACTGACCGCAGGGCACTCTCAGGACTGATGGCTCATGGATGGCACACAGTTGAGAAGGGAGAGATAGAACAGAACCCCAGAATCAGTGAGCTCAATAAACAGGCATCCCCTGGTACAGTGGACTGCTGAAATGCACTGGGGTAATGTTCCTAGAGCCCCTACGAATTGTGAAAAACTGTGAATCCCAGATATGATAAGAAAAATGCCTATAAATGCTTATTTTTGTAGTTTAAATCCTAAATACGCTGTCTTCTGCAGTTATGTGATTTAATTTAATACATACTGTATTAATAAAGCCTTAGAAGGTGCAGGGTATTTTGGCAGCATCCTGGGGATCTTAGGTTTCTAAGATCAAAACCGAGAACACTGGAGAGAGCTACTGGCCCACAGCAACCTGTTAGGAAGCCCCAGCGCTGGTGCATCTGCCTGAGATTTGTTGCAGGGCAGCAGCCAATCAGCAGCAAGGAGAACCGAACAATGCTCTCGGATTGGCTACTTGCAAACTCCTCACAAAACAAACAAACAAACAAAAAAAAATTGTGGAGGATATTTGCAACTTACGGAAAACTGCGGGGGTTTCAGCAAACAATTATTAGTTAGGAAAAATCCACAAATGACTGAGGCCGAGATCTCCGAACTGTGACTTCATGGGGGTATCCTGCACTTCGGTTCCACTATTTTTATTGTTAATCAGATAATCCCGAGTTGCACCAGTCTTATGGATTTGAGCTCTTCAAGGGTTGTGACTCTGTCTTGGAGAATGCTCACGACTTCAGAGCCGTAGAGGACCTCGGAGAAGCCACTCTGACTCCACCTCTCATTCTACAGCCTGGAGCTACTGAACTGGAAGGAGACGCTGACCCAGCAGCACCCTGCCATCAGATAACCTGCGGAGCTCTGGGCGCCCAGGAGACAGTCTTTAAGAAAGGGTCCACTGTCTCCACCTGCTGAGCCTTCCTTAACCCCAGAGCAGCCTAAACAGCATTTTCCATTCATCGACCCACCGAGGAGGCCACATTGGAACTTGGAACTTGGAACTTGGAACTGAGGTGGTGGTGGGGATCCTGGGGTGGCCCAGTTGCCAGGAAATCAGCAGCCTGCTGTGCTGGGCCCTGTGAGCTACAGAGCAGCTCCCATGGAGAACCGGGAAGAGTTTTCAACGTTGTGGTTATTTGTGGCATTTCATCAGCCAACAATGTAAATTAAATTAATTAAAAAGCATTGTACATTTCTAATGCCAACACTAGATTCACTCAGTGGCCATGGAAATTTAGAATAATGGGTAATAGTTGCCTCTAATTTCTCAACATATGGTTTTTCACTTACACAGCTGTGAAAAAAATTACATTTTTGTTGATGCATCACTTCCAGCCTGAAAACAGAATTCATATTAGCATTAAACTGTAAACAGGTGTGTTCTCCCTCGTCTTTGCCTCCCCCCTTTCTGGTGAGTTGTAATAATCCCCTCTTTGGCAAGAAGTCAGTATTTTTCACAGTCACTTTTGCGTCCTTAAGAACGGCTTTAAAATTATTTTCTACTTGATGAAACACATTCTCTCAAGGCTTCGTTATTTTCACCTAGTGTTATCTGATTAAATATTTTGGTTATGAAAACTTTGAGAGACTTGAGTGGTTTCCTACCCAAGACTACATAAAACTATGACTGGGGACATTGATAACACTTTAAAGGATTTTTGATAAGATATATCCATGACTTTTAATGACTTGATTGCATTTGAAGCCTGCATTCTGTTTAACGGTTGACTCGAACGTAGCTTTTTCAGATGCAAGGTAATCAAGCCAAATGCAATGGATGCCCACGAAACTGTCAGTTTTTCAAAACTATTTTTCTGTTCTACACAAAAAATTCTCCTGGACTCCATTAGAGTTAAGCAGGAAAGAAGTTTCATAGTTACCTTGAAATTTAGTGCTTCGGGCTCCTATATTCCTTCCCCATTAACACCCATCTTTATCTACTCTTTCCGCTACCCAGCCAACACCATCACAGACTTTTCCAAAAGTCTTCTGTCCAGCGTAGCAGCTGACCCTTGCCCAGGGACAAACAGGGAATTCTTGAGAAGCAAACACAAAGCCCTTCATGATTTTAGCCCCAGTCTCTTCGCAGAATCACTCACTGTCCCCTGTTACCTGCTCAAATCTGTGGTGCAGCCATGGGGGGATTCCTGGGGCTCCAGGAACAAAGTTATGATCCCATTTTAACCTTTAGAGACTTCCGTCACACTGCCTCCTCTGCCCGACTGCTCCCAAGGTATTGTTCTCCAGGCTGTCTTTGAGACCTCCCCCAGGGACCTTGCCCCTTGCAAATCCTTCTCTGTTTTATCAGCAGCAAAACCATCCTCTTGATGACCTTCCACCATCACTGCAGAAACAAAGTGCTGTTCCCTCCAAAATTTCACATTAAGTTTCAGTTTACCAGAAGAGCCACATTTTCCAAGTTAACATCCCAGGGCTGAATTCTCCAGCTCTGTGATACCAAGCCATGTGGCCTTTATCGTCCTTGACTTTTACAGGGAAAGGGCAAAGATAAGTTCACTTACTCAATTTATGAGTATTAAATGTGATAATAATGTAAATTACTTAAAACAGTAACTGGCAAACAGCTGTAGGGTTTTTGTTTTGTTTTGTTTGGTACCAGGGCTCGAACTCACGACCTTGCAGTTGCCAGGCAGGTGCTTACACCGCGGAGCTAAACATCTGGCCCCTAGTTGGCAAATGGAAAATGCATGGTTGATGACTGATGTAGCTTAACTGTTATCAGTATAACTTTACTCTGCCTCTTAAGGCCTGCATATTCCACTAGATTGAGAGTCCCTTGAGGGTTGGGTGGTAGTTCTAGCTTCTTGGATCCCAAATGCCTCAGCCTGGGCCTGGGCCTAGCACATACCAGGTGCGCAGGAGCAGGTGTAGGTGGAAGGCATGAATAAATCAATGCAGACAGACAATCTGGAAACTCAGTAAGCAAAGAGACACTTCCTTCTTCAGTTATGTAATGTAGATATCAGTTCGCTGACACCTCTTCTTCTTACCTTTTTTTTAAAACTAGAAACCTCTCCTTCCTAGCTAAAACATGAGACGAGTGTTTGCCACACATTTGCAAGAGGGTTTGAGTCCAACATCCACACTCTGGTGCCCTGACTTACTCTATTTTACTTCCATTTGCCATTGCCAAAGCGCACATCCATTGATCGAATTTCTCATATTCATCCCATACAGCCACCAGATGGATCTGAATAGTTTCTCTAACAACCAATTTGCATTTGGACTCTGCTTCCAGAGCGGCTTCCCGTTATAGCTTCCATTGCCTCCACACTATTCTCCATCTTTCAGTCTTTTCTGAAGGCCACATCTCTATTTTCGGAAATTTGTGGATCAATTTGGTACAAGGGAGCAGCGTGGAGTTAGAAAAGGACTGTATTTTATTGCCAAATCATGACTTGCTCATATATTTCAACTTGCACCATGTAACAATGCATCATTATAATCTTCTTTTGCAAAGTCCCCAGGGTCTTGTTCCAAGACTGATTTCCCCCTGTAGTTTTCCTTAGGCTTCCTTTCTGGGTTACACGGACCAGTGGGCACAGTTCTGGAGCCAAGATCTTCTTGTTTAGGTTGTTATGCTTATTTGGGTCTGTGCTAGGTTTCACGAACTTAAATGGAGAGTAAGTAATAAATTCATAGAGGAAATTGGGTTAGCATGTGATTAACATCCCAGCTGATGCAGACGGGTGTACCAATGATGGGAACATGTGCTTGTATCATGATGAAATGCAGATTAGAGGCCCTGGAGCCAACCCAAGGAAATCTGCCCAAAACTGTTTCATCTCTGTCAGCTTTAATCTGATCGAAAGAGAGCATGCTTCAAAGCAGCCAGAAAAATGTGAATGCCTGGTGTAACCAAGTGGCACTTTCACTTCGCTGGAGGAGGTATTAAATACTCGCTTCTTGTGTGGTGTACAAGCAAGGATACAACACTATGGAATTAAAGCACCTGGGATCAAATTTCCTTTTAGTCCCTGGCTTTGGCTGCAAAACCTCACTGAGCCTTAGTTTCTGCAACTGTAAGTTAATATACTAGGTTAGGCTAATGGTTTTCCATAGCGGTTTTCCCATACATACTACAAATGGAAAGTGATACACCAGTAAGCAGGCCCAGGGTTGTACCCAGTCATCTGCATGATAGTTATGTCCATTTTCCTTCTGCTCAAAAAAAGTATATCCAAAAGCATATGCATGAGATTAACCTTTTAAGATAAACTTGAATCCCATTCTGATTTATCTAAAAAATTAAAAGGCAAATACTTTGGAAAGTTGGTTACAATTGAGCAAGTTTTAGAAGTAGTGTGGTACACAATTTCTAAAAGGCATGTCATGACACCCAAATTGATGACGGTGTTGTCCTTCAGTCCTTCTGTATCTCTGAATAAATCAGGGGTCCAGTCAGGAAAAATTCAGGTCTTTCATTATTTGGAATAAAAAAATGAGAAATACATTTTTGTAGTTAAGCCTCATTTTGGTGGTTGTTTTCCTTTTCCATTAAAAAAAAAAAACCACTCAGGCTAAAAATACCTCCTGAACCCTTATGCTGACATGCTAAGCAGAATTGTGTTTTTAAAATAAAATGATAACATTGTCACTTAAACACAAGATAGGCTGCTTTGTATCTTGTGACAAAATGGAATCTCATTTTATTTATGTATGTTTTTCTGGGTTATATGACTTCGCCAACCAACCTTAGTGACTTTTTCCCCCAGTGCTTCACAACCTGGAATTCAGTATATAAATCCAATACTGTGTGTCTTGTGCATAACTGTTTAAAAGCATTTTATTTTGTGTATTACACATATTAGTACTGTGCATTGCCGTCTAATGTAAAAAGAAAGATCTACCTGGGAACAGTGCAACCAGGTATCATATCAACTACACACCAGATAAGCCTTGCACAGTGGCTACTTTGTTCATTTTTATATGTTCATGGAACATATACAGTACTTGACTCAAAACAGTAGTGAGTAGTGGTTTGGAATATCTCAGTGTAGACTGCTTACCTGTAGAAAGGAAAACAAATGTTTTCAGTATGGTGGTTATTAAATTTCTGTGTAATGTAGGAAAGGATTCAAATAAAGGTTGCAGAGCACCACTGAAGCTTAGTGCAAAACTCACATGTAAAATGACCTATATGATTTTTCATTTTCCACAGCACAGTAGTGTAGATAACCTGAAAACCCACATCGTGTCGAGTGGGTGGATAAAATAAACCTGTAAGTTCAAGCCTGAACTCACAGAAAATAAAGGGAAAATAAAAGAGTCTTAAAAGAAAAAAGAGTGAGCTAAAAGCAAAAGTAATCAAGTTGGAAGTGACAACAAAGTTGCAGGGCAGAAAAGAGAATTCCTAGTCTGGTTAACGTGAAGATGTAAGTTTTCATTGTACATCAGGAAAAGAGAATAGTCTTTAAGCTTGCTTTTATTGAAACAGAAAACACTTATAAAGTTTCATTTTATTGAAAAAGAATGTGATAAATAAAATTTACTTATACAGACACAGTGTGAAGTTTGAATTTTTTGTCTTATGGGAAAAAAGTAAAACAAAATTTCATGAGAAAATAATAGAAGAATAACAATAGTCAATACATTACATGTTGTTAATCTTTAAAGTAGTTGCTCAGGGTACAAGATACAGGCATAAAAAACTCTGTAATCAATATAAGCACAAACTTTCCTTTTTAATAAACTCAGAGACACTAACCATATAGCTGACTTGTATTTTTTCTCTTTTCATTTCTGTCCTTTCTCCTTTCACCTATGCCTTTTCCTTTTTCCTTTTGAACAATTTCTTTCCATTTCACAGTATCTATTGTACATGTTAGACCTTATTTACTCTTTCAATTTCTCACACAAGGAAGATGATATGATGTTTACACATGTGAGTCTGATTTATTTCACTTATGAGTATGGTTTCCAATTGCATCCATTTACCAGATGAGCCTTCTTTATGACTGAGTAGTACTCCACTGTATAAAAATACCACATACTTTTTTTATTTTAAAGAGAATAAAACAGAACAAAACAAAACAGAGTAGAACAAAACAAAGCATATCAGAACAAAACAATGCAAGTAATACAGGACTTCAGGACAAGACAACAGGGAATCACTGGTTACCATCATGTCTCTTGTTTTCTTCGAAATAGTTGTTCATACCTTCAGACACAACAAACTCAAACAAACCAAATAGTATAACACCAATCAAAACAAAAGAATGAAAGCACCACAGGCCTTCAAAAAAATACCACATCTTTTAAACCATTCTTCAGTTGATGGGCACCTGGGTTGTTTCCAAGATTTAGTTATTATAAATTGTGCATCTGTAAACATGTGTGTACATATATCACTGTGGTATGATGTTTTCAATTCTTGTGGGAAGATACCCAGAAGGGGAATAGTTGGGTCAAATGGGACCTCTAATCCTAGTTTTTGGAGGAATCTCCACACTGATTTCCACAGTGGTTGTACCATACCACATTCCCACCAACAGTGGAGAAGTGTTGTTTTTCCCCACATCCCCTCTAACATTTGTTACTGGTTGACTTCTTGATGGCAGCTGTTCTTTCTGAGGGGAGACGGAATCTCGGTATTGTTTTAATTTGCATTTCTCAAATGACCAGGGAACATTTTTTCATATATTTATTTGCCATTTGTATTCCTTCACCTGAGACATGTGTATTCATCTCAGATATTCATTTTTGGATATTTGAGTCTTTGAATTGGGGGGGGGTGGGTCTGATTTTTTTCAATTCTTTGTATGTTCCAGATACAATTCCTTTGAGGGACAATTGGCTAAAATTTTTTCCACCCTATGGCTTTTCTTTTCACTCTGTTGGTGATTTCTTTTGCAGTGCAAAAGCTTTTTAATAAGATGATATTCCAGTTATTGATTCTTTGAAGTATTTCTCATGCAGTCTGGGTTTTATTCACAAACTCTCTACTTACATCTATGTCTTAACTATTTCTACCCACTTTTTCTTCCAGTATATTTAGTGTTTCTGTTTTAATGTTTAGATCCTTGATCCATTTTGACTGTAGTTTAGTACATGGTGATAGACATGGGTCTAACTTTAGTCTTCAGCCTGTGCAAAAGCCAGTTTTTCCAGCAGCATTTATTAAAGAGGCTATCTTTCTTCCAGTGAATATGTTTGGCCCTTTTGTAAAAAAGAAGGTGGTTGAGTGTGTTTGTAGTTGTGTCTTCATCTTCTAATCTGTTCCACTGATCCTCAGGTAAGTTCTTTTTGCCAGTACCATGCGGACTTCATCACAGTAGCTTTGGAGTGGAAGTTTGTACTTTTATTTGAATAATGAACGATGAATTTTTACTTTAAGAATTAAGAACCATAGAACCCTCCAATTGGATTGGAGTTTTAATGCATTCTTATGAAACTTCACTGAAACCAGACTTGGTGCTGGTGTGCAAGGCAGGAGTGAAGCCAGTGGAGGCATACACTTGGAATGTGGATTCACAGCATTGTCACACAGAAACATGATGCTAGATCAAAATCCAGAATTGCAAAAAGTACACAAAGGAATAAACTAGCATGTTTGTCACCAGGCACCAGAATACAAAAGCAAACACCCATAGCCTCAGGTTGTATAAAGGTTAAATAGAGATGATAAAAGGGGAGGTTTAATTCATAAAATCATAAAAAGTAGTGGGAATTTTCAGAAATAAATGAAGAACATGAAACAGAAAAATCTTTCACATTTTTCTATAAATTAAATATTTAATCATTAAAATAAACAAAATAAATGAGCTAGGCTATAGTTTATACAGGGTTACATAATTGAAAATATAACTAGAAACAGGAGTACAGAACTATCTGGAATATACAAGAAAAATAAATAAGTACACAGTCTGTTTCAAAAAGAGCAGATATTAGACCTGGAAAATAGGAAGTTCCAACTTACTTTTCATGGTATTTCAAGGAGAAAAGCATGAATAGTAAAAAATATTCCAAGAGTTTATGACCGAGAAACTTCCAGAATTTATAGAACTATATGAATCCTTAGAAATAGAAAACATAGAAATAAAAGACATAAATCTATTCCTAGATACACGGCTGTAAGAATGAAAAATGGTGTAGCCATTCAGGAGGACAGTTGGGTGATTTCTTAAACAACTAAACACACACCACTTTACCCAGCATCAACTTCCCTAGCGTTCATAGGGAAATGAAAACATGAGTCCACAGAATGCACATGAATATATCCACAATTGCCTTATTTTAATAACTCCAAACTAAGCAATCTAAGTGCCTTTCTTTTGTTTTTAAGTTGTGTCTCCAACATAACATATATATGTAAAATTAGTGTATATTTGCAATACAGAATAATGATGTTCATGTTGGAAAATTGGTACATGCATATAACACATCTTCACCATTTTCAATCCTCTTTCCTTCTCATGGTATCCCCTTCCTGGTTTCCTTCCCTAGCTCCAAGGACCTTCTTGTTTGCCACTATCTTTCTCCTTTATTTGTTTGTTTGTTTGTTTACATTTTAGGCCTCCTATAGTAGATAAACCAAGTGAAAGTTAAAGTAACTTTCTGTGTCTGACTTATTTCACTTAGCATTATAGTCTTGAGTTCCATCCTTCCTGCAACATGCCTTTAACAGTTGAATAAACAGACTGTGACAATAGCATGGTATAACTATCCATGGAATACTGTATGGCAATAAAAAGATATAAAAAATTGAACTACACAATACTTTGAATAGATCTCAAGAGCATCATGATAGTCAAAAATATTCTAATGTCAAAAGGACATATGATGTATGATTCTATACATATAACATTCTCAAAATGACAGAATTATAGAGAAGAGAACAGATTTTTATTTTCCAAAGATGCAAGAAGATGATAGAACGTGGTCATGGCATGCGGAAGGTACTGAATATGACACTTCTATATCTTGAGTAGGGAAGTTACTATATGAATCCATATGTGTTAAAATAGCATTGTGCTTACATACCTATATTACACCAATGTCAATTTTCTATTTTCAGCATTGTACTACAGTTATGTAAAATTTAGCCATTCAAGGAAAATGGGTAAAAGGGTAAAATGGGTAAAAGGTTCATGAGGCTCTTCTGTACTGTTTTGTACTTTTTTTGTTACTCTACAAATATTCCCAAATTTAAAAATAAAGTACAGGTGGGGAAGAAGACAGAAGACTAAGAAAGTCTGAAAATGACCAGAGAAAAAATTCAAATTACCTGTGAAGAAATGACAGACAACAAACTTATTAGAAGCAATGATAGAAACTAGAAGGCAATAAAATAGTATCTTCAGAATTCTGAAATAAATCATTATCAATTTAGAATTCTATGCCCAGCTAAACTATCATTTAAAGTACAGCTAAAACAAAGACAGGTGCAGACAAAATTCTCAGAAAGTTTAATTAAAAATACAAACTGTTTACCATACATTTTAAAAATAATTGAAAGCATGAAGTAATATGCAAAGGAAGGAAAAGATAATAATAAACATGTGAGCACATTTAAGCAAGCATGAGCTGTAAAGTAATAACAGCAACATTATATATATTCATACAGTCAAAAATGTGTATTAAGTGCTATGTGCTAAGCACTGTTTTAATAGTAGATATGACAATATTGTATTTCTGGTAAGAGAGAGATGTAATAAGAAAATATTTTATCATTTAAAAATAAGAAATAACTACAATACTAGACCAAAATTAAATGTAAGGC
>RJWT010012377.1:0-22499 GCA_004365215.1 Cuniculus paca
TTCTGGATGGGGAGATAAGTGAATATAAAATATGATTCCAGACCGTGGTGAGTGTGGTTGAAAAGGTGAAACGCAGACATACAAATGATGCTGGAGAAGCGGTTAAGGAGCAGGTACCTCTCCAGGAGGGTTCAGTGGCTTGAGTGTGTTCCCAAAAGCTCCTATGTTGGAAACCAAATTCATGGGGCATTTGGGGGTGGGACCTTTGGGAGATAATGAGGGTTAGATGGGGTCCTCAGGCTGTGGTCCTCATGATAGCATTAGTGGCTTCATAAGAGGAGGAAGAAAGACTGGAGAAGGCACACGTGCTCTGCGATGCCCTTTGCTATGCCGTGATGCAGTGAGAAGGCTCTTCCTAGAGGCCAGCACCGTGTTCTTGGATTCCCAGCCTCCCGAACTATGAGCCACATAAGCTTCTCTTATTTATGAGTGGCGGATCTCAGAAAACAGATGAAGATGGAGGTGACATCTAGGTAGAGACCGGAATTAAGGGAGGGAGTGTACCACCGGAGCCTTGGGTGGGGCAGCAGCAAATGGATGTCTTCACACAGGCAGGCACAGGCTTGGTGATGTGAGCGATTAAGAAGACAGTGGCAGGAGCAGAGGGGGTGGGATGGGGAAGGTAGACTGAGGCAGGGTGGGAAATGAGTTAAGAGGGGAAGGGACCAGATAGGAGCAACACTGAGGCTCATGCAGAGAGGTGCCTGTGATGGGGCGTGATCATAGGCTTGCAGTTAGAGACTGATGTCATGAGATTAAGTGTTGAAGAAGCTCACTTCAGCTGCTGGGCAGGGAGTAGACTTGAGAAGTCAAGAGTGGAAGTGGTTTTCTGGGGCCACAAAACTGAGTGTTGAAAACAGAGATTGTCAGAAAAATGTGGCATCTGTGGTCAGTGTATGTTTCAGATTGTCTTCTGGGTCATACAAAAGTCAGGATCCTTTTGTTTCAAATGACCCAACTCAAAAGAGCTCAAGGAGAAAGGGGACTACATTGGCCCACGTAGCTGTAGAGTCTAAAAGTTTTCTCAGCTCTGTCGCAGCTGGTTCCAAGGGTTCAAATGATGTCATCATGACTCTCTGTGTTCCTCATCTCTTGCTGCCCTTCCTCTTTGTGAGTTGGCCTCTTTCCTTCCTGTTAGAGATCAATGTTTTCCATTTGGAAAAGATGAAGATGGCTTTCAGGATCCTAGATGCACATCTGAGTCTCGGAGCTCCAGTCCAAGTATCACTGCTTTTTTTCTCATCTGCATATCACTTCCAGGAAAGGTCACTTATTCGCCCTGCAGAGTTCCCAGACCCAGCCATTGCTCCATTGTCCATTGGCAAAACTGCATTGGGCCCCCAAGGCAGTAGTGCTGAGCTGGCAGAACAGTGCCGAAAGACCTGTCTTTGTTGTTCTCTTTCATTTTTTCCTCCTCCTCCACTTGGGGCCTTCTATTTGGGGATCCTGCCAACACTCAGGTGAAACTGTGTCTTAAAGAAGCCCAGTCACATGCCAAGTCCTGCTTAACCTTGTGCAGCCCGCATGATTCTTTTGCTCTGAGGGCTGGGCTAAACCCCACCTGTTCTTGCAGTGCTATTTTGAGAAGCATTAAGGCAAGCCGAGCCTTGCTAGGTTCATAACTTGCTCTCTGACCTTCATTATACCACTTGCCCTCTCTGAGACTTGGTTCCTTGGGTTGCTGGGTACATGGACTACGATATCCACCAAATACTTTGGAAGATGCAAAGTACCATTTACGTGATAGCTGCTAACTGGTCTTTTTAAAAATCCTTTGCTCAGAAAAGAGAAAGATGTTATGGTTTCATTTGGACTTTACTACCTGTACACAGCTGCTGTCTTTGCTTTACGTAACTTCTTGCTGGAGGAGCATGTTTCTTCATTTTATCATCTTGGTACTTTGATGCCCTGGTTGGGTCTTCAGCAGAAATCCTTGGTTAGGGATGCTGCTCTGGCAGAAGAACCCTAGATTAAGACAAGTTGTGTTTTGTCTGTCAGTTGCAGTGCTCTTGGCAATTTGACATAGACATTATTTTAGATTTACAAGGAAGAAAGGATAACACGTTCTGTATTGATAAGATTTCAGCAAGACTTAAGAGAGAGAGAGAGGGAAAGAGAGACAAGAAAAGCAAAAGAAAGCAGAAAACACAAAACTTTAATGCATTACTATGTAATGCTTTGGTTCCTGGTTCCCTAATTAGGCCTGTGGTTTAGCGGAGTGCACCATCTCAATACGCAGATGGTTCTTATGTAAAATTTTTTTTCAAATGTTAATTTCCAGTGGCTGATGTTCTCTGCCTAAATCATTTTCCATTGTTTGTATTTGATAAGAACTGTATTTGAACTGCTCCTTTATAAGTTGGAGTCTTTTGTAATGGGATTTAACTTAGTGGTTTTACAGGTGTATGAAAATGTTAAGCTGTGTATTGTACTTGATAGTTTGAAAATTCTTAGTTGCAGCTAATTTAAGAAAAAAAAATTAAACCAGGTGATTAGCAGCTGCTTTCGGTTCTGAATGCTCTGCTCAGGGGGTTTTGTGTTTGCTTATTCGTGTGCAAATTGGTGTGGTTATTTTGGACGGGTGGAGACAAGCCAGCGTCTTCGCACCTCCCAGCCAGCTGCCCAGGCCCATTCAGGGGACCCTTCCCCAGTTCTCCGTGCTGACTCGTTGCTGGCTGGCTCGCTCCCTAATGATTCAGGCCTTCCTGAAACACAAAGCAGGCCTGGCCCCATTCCTCCTCAAGGACAGCCTTGTTCACTGCCACAGAGACCCCTCTTCGCTCTGGCCAGCAGAGGACGGCTGCACTGGGTGGCCAAAAACCTCAGAGTGTGGTGGCTGCAGCTCCTGTCCCCTCTTCTGAATTCTGAGCTCTGGTCTGATCTGTGACAGGCTCTGGATGGCTTTCAGCTCCAGGACCTCTAAGTCCTGAAGAGTTGGGGTCT
This sequence comes from Cuniculus paca, assembly GCA_004365215.1. Lineage (NCBI taxonomy): Eukaryota > Metazoa > Chordata > Mammalia > Rodentia > Cuniculidae > Cuniculus > Cuniculus paca. The sequence continues at coordinate 2,944 of RJWT010012377.1, forward strand.
GCCGCTGGTGGGGAAAAGAGCAATGGGACGGAGTGGTGTGGAAGAGGAAGGGCGGCCAGAGACTGGGGGTTTCAGAGCTGGATCTAGCTGCTCCCATCTCACTGGGGCGGCGCTGAGACCTGCCCGCTCCCGCTCACCCTGCTGCGAGCTTGTACTTTCCTGCCTCCGCCGGGTCGTGCTTGCTCAGCCCGGGTCCCTGGCTTGCCAGGGCGAGGAGCGATTTGCACAGGCCGCTGCTGCTTACTTATTAACGATGACGCCAGTGGGAGCTGTGCCGCCACCTCCCTTTCCAGGCCTTTGTGGCCGCATCCTGTTCACTTAAAGGTGAAATCACAACCTGCCGGACTTGCTTTTTCAGTTGAGGGGCTTTTGTATATATGTGCGTTTCTTTCCCCGGTAAGAGGATTGTGCTTTCTTTCAGAGAGATTGCATCTGTAAATACGAAGGGAAAATGCTTAGGGGAGAAACGCTTGCTGTTCAGATTAATAAATTAATCTTTTTTTTTTCTTTTGTTTTTGGACTGAGCCAAGGGTGCTTTGCTGTTGCTCCAGACTGAGTTTTTGTTGGGCCTCACCTTTGACTTTAGTGGACTTGATAACAGCCAGGATTCCTGTGGGTCCCATTTGGGGTCAGCAGGTCACACTCTCGTTTCCTGCTTCTGCCTTGAATGGCACTCTGCAAATCCAGAGGTGCCTAATGGCACTGCTGCCTGGGGGACCCCCAGTGGCAGACGTGGCTTCAAAAGGAGAAGCTTCCTTTACAGACCTTGGCAACTGCTGATCCCTGAGAAAAGCATCGGTGAAGGCAAAGGGAGGAAGAGAAAGATCTTTGTGGGGTTTTCTTTGTGCATTGTTCTCTGAATAGCATTTTGTACCTGTACAACCAGAACGACTCCCCCAGGCATCCTTCCCAGACTGGTCCCATCATGGGCCCTCCTTGGCTTTCTGAGGACTACAGTGATGGTTCAGGCTCAGGGTCAGTCAGGTTACACATTTACAGTCTCCGGTCTATAGCGGGAGCCTCATCAGTTGCCGTCTAGGTAGGTGAGGCTGTGGCTGTCTGAACAAGGAGCATCTCATCTCACACATAGGCACCTTGGGGGTCAGTGGTCAGCCCAGGAAATCATCAGCTAAGTACAGCAGTCTTTGAGAGAGTTGAGATTGGAGAGGGCTGAGTATCAGAGTGGTGTGTTAGGAAGATGGAAATGGGACACAGGGTCCTAGTCACTCGAGATTGGAGGGGACCTTGGAGATTTCTTAGCGCAAAGCCGTCCTTATGCAGATGAATGGGCCCAGAGAGGTTAGAGCATGAAAGATCACACAGCCATTCTGTGAACAGAAGTGCAAGGCTTGAGGGAAATGATCTTAGGACAAATAAAAGAGTGCTGATCTTCATAGTCCTCTAGCAGTTGTATGAAAGTTATTGTACCGTAAGTGAAGAATGTGTTGAAAGGAGAGTAAACGCGCTGAGGATGGTGGTGCACGCATGGAATTCTCACACTCAGGAGGGAGGGGCAGGAGGATTGCTGTGAGTTCAAGGCCAGGCTGAATTATGTAGTGAGACTGTCTCAAAAAAAAAGAAAAAGTGCGCAAGGAGGATGTAGGTAAAATCAAGGACGATTCCTTTCTAGGGTCCTTTGGGGGTGTTTCCAGGAGTTTAAGGTTAGTTTTGGAGGGCAGCTGTATCCACCTACAGAGTCTCTATGCCACTGTCCATCAGAAGGGCAGCAAAATAGGGGTGACGCTTCAGACTAGGGTAACGGATTCTGCCATCCCAGCAGGTATTGCTCTTCGTTTTTTCCAGGCATTCCTGGAGGAATGTTTTTGTATCTTACTCCCTCTTCTCTGGTTCCTGGACCCTTCAGATCCCACTGCTTGGGGTAGGGCAGCAAGGAAGACCTCTGCATATAGCCAGCTAGTCAGAAGCGATTTAGGTGCCCACTGTGGCACACTTTGTTTTGCCCCCTGTGGGTATTTTAATCTTTTTAGGAGTCCAGCTGCAAGGAGGACCCAGAAGGCTAATAATTAAGCACAGGGGTCTCGAAAGACAGGCCTCCAAATCAAGCTTCAGGCTTCGGCGATGTGCCTGCCCCAGCCTGTCTCTCCCTCTGTAAAATGGACTTCCCCAGAGTTGTGTGAGTGAGCTCTCAAGGAAAGCTGGGAGTGGCACTGTCCATAGCGTTGGATGGACAGGGTGTGCCAGTCACAGGTGGGGAATCGAATCTGCCATCCAGTGGCTGCGGTCCGCAGGTGGCACCCAAGCTGCAGAGCCCTGGCCACTGTGCATGCATCCTGCCTGCTGTGGGAAGTCCCTGGTGTGGAGGCTCGGGCTGAGCCCCAGTGCCATTCACGTCAGGATTCACACCTCTGCCTTCTTTTGCGGTGAATGCAGTTTTTAATTTCCTTATGAGTGTTCTCTTCATGCTGCTGTAGCAAACCTCCCTGCTCCGTGTGAGGTTGCTCAGCCCTTTGATTTGTGTGTGACTTGTGCTGTTGTGGGAAGCTCCTTCCAGGCACTCAGAGCCTGGCCGCCACTTGACCGCTTAGGAAAGCCCCACAGATGTCCTGGGCTCTGCATGGGAGGGGTGCTGTGAATCTTGTTTTCTAGAAACGTCTTTGCCTTCAAACTTGGTTAGGAGGTGGCCGCCTGAAGCAAAGGGCAAGGCCCCAAGGTTGGACCTGTGTTGTGTTCCGAAGCCACTGCACAGACTTCCTGGGGTGAGGTTTAAGGGTCAGGGAAGGAGCAAGGCTGCTGCCATGTGCCAGCTTGGTCGCCCTTAGTTTGTGCGTCAGTGGAATTTCTGCCCTGCCTTACAGAAGACTGTGGGTATAACAGCTGGAGCTATTTTACGGCTTTGCATTTTCCTGCACAGCAGTGGTTTAGGGCCTCGCTTGCTGAATTTGGGCTTCACTGGGGAGAATGACGGGCAGAGCAGAAGCAGGTGGCTTAGGGACAAGACAGCAATAGCTGACCAGGGGCTCTGGCACCATTTTCTGGCTTCAGTGCTGGCACCCTTGTCCCCAGATGCAGTCCTGGCCCTTGCAGACCCCATCTCATTAGAGCTGGTGGCACCAAGGTAGCCGATGTTTCTCAATGTTCACGCAAACCCACAATGAGAAAATGTTAGAACCAGCGCTGATGCTCCTGGAATGAATCTTCTAAAGTTTCTTGCTTCTGTTAAATTTTTAAAAATATCTTATTGCTTCCATAAAAGAAAAAATTTTAGAAAATGGAAAAAGCAAATAATAACGTTTTGATCGATAGTAAAAGTTAATTGAAGACAGAACCAGAGGCCAAGGCAAGTGTCTTCTCCTTTCCTCATTTGGTGATATAATTGACCTTTGCACTTCCATCCAGTTTAATATTCCTCAGGAGAGACTAATTGCAGGGTGCGTGGCTGCCACACGGGCACGCAGCGGATGCAGAGTTCTGGGTGATCTGTCTCATTCTGACGCGTCTAACTTGTCCATAAGATTTGCCATGGATTGTATGCAATGAGGGGAATGTTAACTCAGAGTGTGGGGGAAGTATGGCTGTTTGCCATCTGCTCCCCTTCCAGAGAGACCCAGGCTGAACCCAAAGGGGTTGTATATTGTGAACAACAGTTAATATACTTTCTGAACCCCAAATTCAGAGTTGTTTCTTTATTTTTGCAGCGCTGGGGATTCTATTCGGCACCTCCAGCAGGTCAGGCTGAGCTACACCCCCCACTGAACCCCATATTCAAATTCATGGCCTAACATAAGATCTGTCTCCTGGGTTAATTCGTATGTGCGTATGGTCAGCCTTCCAAAGGTAGAAGAGTAAAATTCTGTTTTCTTGTACATTTTGTGAATTATGTTTGGCAAGAATTTTTGAAAACACATAAAACTGAGCTCTCTTCCAACAGCCAGAATTTATCTATCTCTGGCTTTGGGATAGTTGACTATCAGGAAGAGGGTAAACCGTGGCAGTCTGCGATCTTGACTTTTCCTTCTGGAAATGGGCAACTGTGGGGTCCGCCCAGGGAACCACTCTGGGAACCAAGTCAAAGCAGGATGTTTGGGAACAAAATTAGGCGACCTTCCACTTGTCAGTGTGTATGGACCCCAAGCTGCAGTTTGTAGAAGCAGAGCTGGGCTCTGTCATTTAAATTAATGTAAATTTCCATTTAAATCTTTTCAGTAATAGTATCAGGCATGAGAAGGTTGTAAGTTTACAGTGCTTGCATTTAGGAGAAATAATAGGCTTCATTCCCTAAGCTTGAGTCCTGCAGTGTTCTTGCCACCCCCGTCCCCTCATGATCTGCAAAGGGAAGGGGTGGAGTCACTTGTCTCCAGGCACCCGGCCCACCGTGGAAATTAATATCTGACCCACTTCTGTTTGCCCAGTGAGTTTATGGCTTGCTAAGTGGCTGCTGTAATGATCCATTGACTGTCGTAGCTGCATTTCCTGAGAGTTTTATTTTATAGTTGTGAAGTTTTAGTACATAAATCTTCTGAACTTGAGGTTTTGAGTTGGAGGAGCCTTGTGTTTCTAAGGGGGGAAGTGCCAGTTTTGTTTTTCATGTGTGTTCACTGTGCTTTCCCGTTACTCTTTTCCTTTTTAAATTTGCCACCCCTCAGGTATTTCTTGCTTAACATAAATCCATACTAAAGCATTTGTCTGCATGGAATACATTCGCAGTAAATTCGTATTATAAAAAGTGTTGAGAGCACATGTTCAACTTAAGTGTGTGAATTATAACTATAAAGTTTCCATTTAGCTGGACGTGATGGCTCATGCCTGTAATCCCAGCACTTGGGAGGCTGAGACAGGAGGATCATTGTGAGTTCAAGACCAGCCTGGGCTACAAAGTGAGCTTCAGGCCAGCTTGAACGGCACAGCGAGACCCTGTCTCAAAAAGGCAAGGGCTGGGAATTTAGCTCAGTGGCCTAAGCGCCTGCCTGGCAAGTGTGAGGTGATGAGTTCAATCCCCGGTGCTGCAATAAATAAATAAATAAATAAATAAATAAAGTTTCTATTTAAAAACGAAAGCAAGCTGGGCATAGTTGTGCATGTCTGTAATCTCTGCACCTTGGGAGGTTGAAGCAGGAGGATCATTTTAAGTTTGAGTCTCACCTGGACCAAAAAAACAAAGGAAGAAAGAAGAGGGCTGGTGATGTAGCTCTATGCAAAGGCCCTGGGTTCAATCCTCAGTACCACAGAACCAAACCAACAAATAGCCCAGAAAGCTGTTATATTGCTGGCAAGAATGTAAAATGGTACAGCCATGGTTGAAAATGGTATGGTGGTTCCTCAGAAAGTTGTATGTAGATGCTGTGTGATCCGGCAACTCCACTTCTGGTTATATACACAGACTATTTGAAGGCAGGGACTTGAATAGATAAGTATCTGTCCCCCAGTGCTCTGTGCAGCATTTTTCTCTCTAGCAAAAAAACAGAAGCCACTTACATGTCCACCAGTAGATGAATGGTTAAACAAGACATGGGTTGTAATCCCATGTTTATTGTTACTATGTTATTTAGCCTTTATAAGGCAGGAAAATTTGGACATGTGCTACAACATAGGTGAATCTTGAAAGCATTAGGTTAAGTGAAATAAGCTAGGTTCAAAAGGAGACATACTGTGGGATTCTTCTTATATGAGACTTCTAGGGAAGTCAAGGCACAGAGACAGAAAGTAGAATGAAGGTTTAATGTTATTTATATTTTGCCAAAATAAAAACATAGTCAGTGAAGGCTCATGGGAATCCCTGAATGGGTCATTGTTTCCGCAGAAGCAGCAGGTGAGAAACTGCCCTCCCTGTGTCTACCATGCGACAACCAGGTGGCCCAGGCCGGGCTGTTAAGTGGAACCAGCCCAGGAGGCCCAGGCTCTAGGCCACCTCCTCCCTGTGCTGCTCTGCATTTTCTCCTACGTGGGCATTTGGGGGACAGAAGCTGCTCCCACCTGAAACTTGTGTTCTTGGTTGCTTTACGTGATAATTATTGTGTTCTATTTTAAGCCACTTCTCTGCCTTTGGTAACCGTCTGGGATTCTGTTTTGTTAACTCTCTCCGCGAGACACAATAAAAGAACAGAGAGACCTCGTGTAGGTGGTGAGGGGCCTTCTGCCTGGCTTTGGAGACATGGTTCCCCCTTCTGTACAGCAGGAGACTTGATTCCCTTTGGGTGAAGCCTGCGAAAAGACGAGGCTTAAAAATAAAAGAAAATACATATTTTCTCCTGCTCCAGAAACACGCTTGGCTCCGACACAGCAGGTGGCCAAGGAACTCAATCTGTGGAAGGCATCAGCGCTTCCAGTGCAATCAAAGTTAAGTGCAGAAATTTAATTAAACGGCATCAAGGATGGCAGAAACTTTGTAAAGCTGCAATGCATTGTCAAATTCAACAATTATTTCAAGGAACACAATCCACAGATGGCGTCTAATTGATAAATTAAGGTTCTGCTTCTCTAATGGGCTTGCATTTAAGCCCGATTTCCACCCATACAATAACCATCCCTTGCGTGAAGACCCCTTTCTCCATTCTGCTTCGTCACCTCTGCACGGAAAAGCCACGTTGCTCTCTCAGACAGCACCCAAAAGCATTGTCTCGGGTGCTCAAGGTTGGTGTGAAAGATTTCCGCTCGGAGGCCCCCATTTGAGACAGTCTTGTCCTAAAAGCAGAACAATGGGATTTCTCTGGGCCTGCGTGTCCTTTCTGCTCTGCTAACCAGGATATGTTGCTCGATCTGCCTGGGCTATTTATTTATTCTTTTTTTTTTTCTTTTTCCTTTTTAGCATCGCTGGCTTTTATCCTCCATGGCACAGGATTTTTTTTTGCCCAAAATAAAAGTCTCGATTTGTTTATTCTTTCTAAAATAAAAAACAACGAAACTGTTTTTCAGACCTTGCAGCACTTCCTGTCTGTTACCAGTTGATACCAACTAACTTACTTTTATTTCATAAGAAAATATTTGCTGTCTTCAAAGAGCTAGCTGGGTTTGGAGAAATATATCCTACATTGAGGCTCGATTAAAAGAAAAATATGAAGGTCTTGAATGTTTACCAGAATTTTATTTTGTAGATGAGAAGTTTGAGGGGCAATGGTTTATATGTTTGGTGTCAGGACAGGTTGCATGAAATCATGTTCCGGGAGTAAAGGAGAGGCCTTTGAACACATAAGGGTTACCTTCTGTGAATGGTGATTTCATGTATTCATCCCGCCCATGCGTGTGTAGTAGCAGCCACTAGAGCGTTCCTCAGTGCTAGGGGAGGCTTGGTGGCAGGAAGACCCTACTCCTGGCCCACATGGAGCCTATAGGAACGAGTGGGTGACAGGTACTATGCCGATGTCACAAGTGGGTGCATCAGTACAACTTGAGACAAGTGCTGTGGAGGAGGGAGGTGGTGATGTGAAAGCACGTGTGGAGGACGTGAAGAGGTGACCGCATCGGAGGAAGGACTCAGCATGAGCAGAGTTGGGTCAGGAGGGAGTAGTGTGCTGAGAGCCCGATACTAAAGAGCCAGGAGCAGGCTCTCCCATGCGGCGGAAATGGGGGGAAGCTGGTGGTGGGCACACAGGTGTGTTAGTGGCGGAAGCTCACATGTGGTGAGCACTTACGGTATTCCAGTGATGCGCCCAGTGTTACACAACCCAGCTGTCTAACTGCTTGTTCCATTTCTGGACATCACTCACCATCCTTTTGGGGGGCAGTACTGGGTTTAAACCCTTGCTAGGCAAGCACTCCAGCTCTTTTTGTACATTGTGAGGGACAAAATCTTCCAGTAACCTCTAACCTCATGTGTGAGTTTGGATGCAGATTCTATCCTGGCTCAGCTCTGGGGCAACTGCAGTTCTGGCCAGTATCTTGACAGCAGTCCTGTGTGTGAAACTCTTAAGGTAGAGGACCCAGCAGAGCTGCTCCCGGATTCCTACCTACAGAAACTCTCAGACAACAGAGGCTGTGTGTGTTTGTTTTGTGTATTGTACTGGAGATTGAACTCGGCCTTTGCACCGAGTTATATCCCCAAACTCTCTCTGTTTCTCTGTCTCTCTGTCTCTGTCTCTGTCTCTGTCTCTGTCTCTGTCTCTCTCTCTCCATTTTTTATTTTAAGGTAGTCTCATAAGTTGGCCCAGGCTGGGCACAAACTTTCAATGCTCCTGCCTCAGCCTCTGGAGTAGCCAGGATTACAGCTGTGCACCGCCATACCTGGTGTTTTCATCTCTTGAAAGAAAGAACAAATAAAAAACCTGTCATTTGTATTTCTACGCATGCACTAGTTAGTAGTGCAGAGGGCCACCTTTCAAACAAAACCTGTGCGTGGGCCACAGCATAGAGTCAAGACGAAACCAAGTAAGCTTGACCTTGTCGTTGCTCAGTCCTTGGTACTCTGTTTGTCCTAGGAGAATGCAGAGGGTTTTAGGGGCAAAGGAACAGATCATATTTGTTTGTTTATTTCTGAAGAATAATTACGTGGATGCTACAGCAGAACCTTTCCTAATTGCCTTTTTTGTTTATTTATTTTTTTGCTACGGCGTGGGTGGCTTCTGAGAGCTGTGCAGTGTACGGAGGCGACCATCCTGTGCCCGGGCTGCCAGCTGATGGAGCCGAGTGGCTGTCGGCTATTTATTTGCTTGTCTGCCGTTACCAACACAGTGTTGTGGAGTGCAGAGGCCCAACAGTGCTTTATTCTCCACCCCCCAATCTAAATATATCCAACCAGTCAATCAGACTTGGCAGCCATCAGGGCTGTGGCTGTCAGATTGAGTTTGCCTTGGATTCTCTTGAACTATTGGCTTGTTTTCCCAACTGAAAGCGTATTCAAATAGTGATCTCCAGATTCGCCTCGCGCACGCGTGCACACACACACACACACACAGGTGGGGGCCTCCCAGGCTAAGAGTGAGGCAGCATCTTGTGTAAAATGTCCTCTCAGAGCAGAGGCATAGCCAAGCGAGGGCAGTGGCTTCACGTTTGGTGAACCAGATGTGTGGATGTGTTTTCTGAATTGTGATTTAAAATAAAATTTTTTTAAGACTTCAAGCTGTGTGCAGAGAGACCAGTGAGATACTGGAGGCCAGTGGGAAGACCTGTGTGTAGCTGTTGTGGATGGAGGCAGAGGACAGATGAGGTTGGGACAGGGCACGTCGGCTGGCTGTTGTGATGTCCTTGTCCTGGCCAGGGATGCAGGGGAGTCTTGGGCCATGCAGGGGAGTTGTTGTATGGTCTGAAAAATTCCTGTCCTCAGGCTGCCTAAGTCTTCTTCTGTCGCCTAGGAATGGGGCCCCAGCTCCTGGTCCCTCCCTGGAGGCTTGTTAAAGGGGAGCTGTGGAAAGCAAAGAGATTTTGAATCCCTACCTGGAAAGTATCCTGAGTTCTCCAGAGAGAAGTCTTTTCAGATACCTGCCCTGGGCACTTGTCTGCTGAGAACCTTCACTCCAGAGGATGCTCCAGTCATCCCTTGGGAGGCCTATGTACCCACAAGTCACACATTCCCCCCCACACCCCAGAGTGCCCCTTACCCGCTGTGCCCCATCCCGCAGTCCTGGCTGGTGGCTGGCGTCTGTAGCGGTTCTCAATGACAGGCAGCTGCAGTTGGTTCTGTGGGGTCTCTGGGCCTTAGGGCTCAGAAGAGGGAGTTAAAGGTGGGTCACCAGCTTGGGCACCAGGAGCTCAGAAATATGCAAGGTACAGATGCTGCCCACAAAGCTGCTCCCAGAGCACAGAGAACCACTTATGCCAACGACTGAACTGGACAGAAGAGTGGACCCTGATGTCCTTTCCTGGTGTCTGCAGTGTCAACATTTGTTCTTCCCCATGAGAATCCTGAGAGTTTGTCTTTCTTACTCTCATCCTCCCATGAATAGACAGTAGGGTTTTCCAGAGCTACGTGGCCAGTGTTGATACCATTGCTCCCCTGGCTGGTTTTGTGAGGGAGTGTATGTGTGTGTATGTGTATGTGCATGCACCAGGGATCACACCCCAGGCCTCACGTGTGCTAGTCAACTGCTCTACTACTGAACTGTATCTCCAGTTCCCTGGGGCTATTGGCATGTATGTATTCCTGTGTTTTAAAAATGTCTCAGTTTTAATTTCTACTTGGTAAATACTGGTAGGCAAAACATGTAAACAAAAGCTTGTTGGTGGACTTATTTTTTTTTCTTTTGAGAGTTCAAAGGTATCACACCAAAAAGTTTGAGAACCACAGGAATGTAGGTAGGTGGATGAGTAAGTTGAAGTTATGTACTCAGTTTTAGGGAGTACAGGTCAAGGGGTAGGCAACAGGTACTACTAGTGGTTGGCTGCAGAGGGGACTGTCTGGAATGGCTGTCAAGAGCAGAGATTTTCTTACCTGTGCTTTGAAGAATGAATAGGAGTTTACTAGAGAGACAAAAAAGGGAGCCGGGATGTGAAACTCCCCAGTGTGTTGGCAGTTGTGAGACACAGATTGTTTCTCACTGGCCTACCGTGGCGTCTTCTCTACCGGGGTTTCCAAATTGAGGCTCATCTGAGTCCCTTGGTGAAGTTTATGGAAATAAGGATAAAACTAGTCCTCAGGTCTGCATTTGAACCACTGATGGATCAGCAGCACTGTTGCTTTGGCTGGGGATACCTGTGCACTCTTGGTACTATTTTTAGTTGTTTTATAGAGTGACAACACAGTTGTCTCCGCAGCAGGCCCAGGTCAGGTCGCCCTGTTGGCTGTGTCCCTGGGTGCAGCCGCTCCTCCCTCTCTCCCTTCCTCCATCAGCCTGCAGCAGGTGGAGGGATGAGAGCGCGGTATAACATCCCAGGCAGCTCAAGGAGCGTGGGTTCATCCTCAGGAAGGTCCTGACCTCTCCGAGCCTCGTGTCCCCTAGAAATAAAGCAGGCCAGACAGACTGTATTTAACAGACATGCTGAAATCTGCCGGGAAAGGGGCCCCTCTGTCAGCAGTGCATTCTCATGATGCTTTCTGCAGGACCTGCCTGCGGCTGTGGGTTTTGCACAGGAAGATACTGAAGAGTTCAGTTTAGGAATGAATACCTCTGAGTCAGTAAGGAAGGGAAGATTGGGCCCCAGTCTGCAGCTGTGGTCAGGTGATGAGCTGAAGGTTTCGGGGACTCATTTCCTGTAATGGTCACACCATTCCTGTGAGTAGGTGTTACCATCCCATTTTATGGATGAAGAAACAGAGGCGCAGGGAGGCTACTTTAATTTGCCCACACTGAATGTGGATATCAGTCAGGCTTTATGCCTCCTGGTCTTGACACTATATCCTGTTTCCCTGCAAAGGAGAGGACTGTAGAGGAGTTCAGAGGAGAAAAGAGCCAGAGTAACCTTTACCCTCCCTTTCTTAACAAGAATACAAGACAGAATAAAGAACTTGAGAATGAAACATTGTTAACCAGCCTGGTAAATCAATAGACTAATTAAAAATCAAACACCTTAAAACATTGTTGCTAGGTTAATTGTAAGCCAGCATCTGAGCCTTAAAACTTGCCCAGCCCATGGCTCTGAATTATTAACTGGGCAAGTTAATTTCAAGCCATCCGTGTGGGTAGCTGTGAAAGCTGCCGGGAGTAGAAAGGAAACTTGTGTGCCCTTTCCTGCTCGGGCCTGCCTTGGCGCCAGGGTCTTGCTATCCATGCTGCTGTTTGCATTTTTAATCAAAATATCTTAAACGTTAGGCAGAACCTCACAAATCGAGATGGGTTGTGGAAGAGGACTCTTGAAGTCAGTAAGAGGTTAGGTTACCTGTATCTTTCCTAATGGAAGAAATGCTGGCCTGTTTTGCAATATCACAGGGTGACAGGAGAAAAAGGACCCCTTTTAAAAATCTTTTAGTTTCCAGTGTTTGACCCAGGCTGGCTCTTTGATGGTCCTTTCTGCCCAAGCAGGCCAAGGACGTGGGACTCAGGATGTCCCCCTGAGACACTTCCTCTGGGGCGAGGCGCCTGGCGTGTTCAGCGGTGCCTGGCTGACCCCACCGTGTTTCTCTTGGGGTTGAAGTAGAGACCTTACAACACCTGCTTATGGGATTAGACTAGATCCACAACAGCTGCGTCAGTGTAAGTTCAGCGAGCCTCGACTTCACCCGTCTGGGCTCCCAGAACCCCCGGGAAGTCATGGACCCTTTGCGCAGTGAGTGGGCGCATGCCTCAGTCACGTGGAGCTCGACACCAAGGTTTGGGATGGGCAGATCCCTTGGTGCCCACGAGTGACCTCACTAGGGTTAAGAAACCCCATAGCGAAGTCACCGAACAGCCAGGCTTTTGATGATAAGAGCACCTCGCCATACTTGCACAGCATTCTACATTTCCCAGAGGCCTGTACAAGATGGTCTGACTTGGTCCGAGAGAATCCTGCCACGTCAGCTCTGCGGCTGCTCCTTCTCCATGACACAGGCCGGCAGGCTCAGCGACTTCCAGGAGTGTTGCTGTTTTCCTGTTAATTTGCTAAATGGGCTTTAAAAAACAGAATAAATGTAAATTTTGGCTCCATAAAATAGTCACATTTCAAATGCCCATGACTCAAATTAATTAATTTAAAAAGGGCATAAAATACTCCTCCCACCACAGACGCCGCAAGTGCGTAATGTTTGTTCCATTCAGACAGCTGATGGGGTAACGCTGCAAGATGAGCCTGTGATACAAAGCGCTTTGGATTCCAACTTGGCCGTTTACAGAGAGACTGGGGCAGTTTGTTTATTTAGAACATTGATTACTGCTTCCTGCCCTTCTCCTCTAATTACAGAAACTTGGGAAAGTTTTGTAAAAATTAAGTAAAAATTCCCTTAACCCCACCACTTATCATTTAGAGATAATCATCCTTAACATTTTGGTACATTTTTGTCCATTTTTTTTTTCAGGGCAGGAAAAAAAAGGACAAAAAAATACATGCACATGCACACATGCTATTCGCTAACTTGCTTTGTAATTTTACCATGAATCTTTTCTCCATGTCACCTTTTTTTAATGACATGGTCCTTATTGTCTATATGATATCACAACTTAGGACTGTACTTCATCTGACCAAAGCCTATTAGTGAATAGTCAACTCGTTGTTGACTATTGTACATGACCCCTTAGTGGCATTTCTGATTACCTTCTTATAACATTATAACATGTACCTAGAAGTGGAACTATAGGTATTTTAATGGAGGTTTCATATATATATATGAAGTTTATATATGTAATAAAATTTTCTTTATAATCTTTAAAAATATCCATAATATATAATCTTTTAAAAATACCATTTTCATTTTACATTGCTTTATAAAGATAATGGTACTACTTTATACCCTCGCCAGAAGGTCATGAGATTAATTTTAAAAAATTAGCGAGGGTTTATAAAAATGACAAGTAGGGCTGGGGTGTAGCTCAGTGATGGAGCGCTTGGCTTAGCACACATCAGGCTCTGTGGGTTTGACCCCTCACACAACAGAAAACCAAAAAGTTGTTCATGGAAAAACTTTTCCATGGTATTGAGGATTGAACCCTGGGTCTTTGCCCTGAGCTGTATCCCCAGCCCTTTGTATTTTCTTATTTCGAGGCAGAGTCTCTAAGTCACTAATTTGTCCAGGCAGGGCTTGAACTTGGGAGTCTTGCTGCCTAGCCTCCGAGAGTGCTGGGACCAGAGCCCTGCACCACCACACCCAGCTGTCGTAAACATTTTCATTTGTGCTAAAGGGCAAGGTTTAATATTTTAAAGACTGATGTTTCTAGGCTCAGCTTCTGTTCACTTTCTTTCTCGCCAGTCCCCACTTTGAGGCAGCCTGACAGGGCTTTCTCTTTCGGGCCTTCTGACCTGCCTGCTTGTCTTCAGCACTCCGGCCCACCTGCCTGTGGGTCTTACTTGGTTAGCATTTATTCAGGTTTGAGAATGGAATAGTTTTCCTCTGAATCAGAACTTTGAGTGGAACCATCCCAGGAAACCACCACCACCACGGGTGTGGAAAAGGCAGAACTAGGAAGCTCTAACGCCTTTTACTCATGTTTGAAAAATGTCAAAAAGCATGGAAATTAAAATGAAACCTGCAATCTCACCACACAAAGACCACCATAGTCGACATATTGATACATATTTCCTTTTTGGAGGAAAAAAAAGTACATACCGTTAAACAACTTTAAAGATAAGCTGTGCTTATTTTCTGTTTATTTTATTATACAAGAAAGCAAGGCGTACTGTGTTGTAAAATCTATAAGGACACAGAAACCAGTAGCGCCATGCTTTTTTCTGGGAGAAACTAGGAGGGGCTGTCGTTCACCATCCTCTGCCTCCCCGTCCCTGCCACCGTGAACGGCTTCCTTCAGAGGAAACGCGCAGCTCCAGGTGGAAACATGTCTCAGAGCGTGGCTCGAAAGTTGTCAGTCAAGAATGAGGACAGTTTTTTTCCTACTGAGATGCATTGATTATACTGATTAATTGATTGCAAACATAAATTCAGATGTATGAAAGTAAAGGGCATCGGGATTGAAAAATCACTCAATGTTAAGGCATATTACAGACCTTAGGGATTATCTAGCTTCACTTTCTCATTTTACAGATGAGAAAACTGAGCCAGGAAACATTGTCAGTGTCTGCCTGAGGTCAGTCAGCCAGTTAGAAACAAAACTCAAAAGTGTTACTCTCTGGTTTGTGTCTTTTTGTTTGTTTTTAAGTGAAGATACCCATCTGTTTTTTAAAACAAGAACAGAGGCCATGTTTTGGTTGCCCAGAACAGAATCCACTCGAACCTGATTTAAGCCTAAAGGAAGTTGACGGAAGGCATTAAAATGCCTACAGAAATCATTAAGAGACAGGAGAAACCTAGGTTGTGTGTTCTAGAACCACACTTAGAGCCATGCAGCATGTCTGGGTCTTTAAGCAGCTGCTGGCTCTGCAGTCATCCCAAAGCCCCTCTAAGTTGGGAAGATGGTGATAGAGCTGCCAGGTTTAGAACCTCGGCCACCACACTGTCCCAGTCAGGAAACCTCCAGTGCTGCAGCAGAGTAGGGTCTCTGCAAGGAGTCAACAAAGATACACAGGGTGTTGCTCCAATTCCTCCCTGGCCATGCTGCCAGAGCAGACAGTTAAAGCACAGAACACACCACTTCGCCTTTCATACCAGCTACAGGGCACAGTGAAACAGCAATCCTGAATTGTTCAGATCTTCCATAACAGGAAGATGTGTGGGGAAGAGGTTGAAATGGGCAGTGTCTACCAAGCAGTTGAGTAAAGGGACCAATAATAAGAAACATGCTTGAGCTGTGTGTTATGGCTACATAGACTAGCAGAGAAGCAAGCAAGCAAGCAGAGAAGTAGAGCATCGAACAAAATATAAAATATTAAAAAGAAAAGGGAGCTAAATGCAGAAACACTGTCACAGGGTAGCAGTACTACCTTACTGTTTTAGGATGCGCCATTTGCTGGACTGTTGCATTTTTGCAACCATAGGCATAAGTGATGTGTGGCTATTTAGTACTCAGCTTAAATGAAGTTCAAATTCAGATCCAGCATGAGAATTGAAGGCCCTTAGACTGGTATCTTGATATTTGTCACTAAAAGAATCCTACATTCCCCCTTGAAATTCAATATTTAAAGAAATGCTTGTCTCTGATGGCACAGGGGAACCACTTAACATTTCTCTGCACGAAGCTGACATTTGGGATGTGCTTCAGGCCAGGTGGTAACTGGAATACAAGTCCTGCCTGCCATTGATATGATTGTCCTGCTATCCAGATGTTGAGCATCTTTAGTGGGACCTCAAGGTACTCCTGAGGGTTCCTCACACCTAGTGAACTTGATTCTTTGCTGTTGCTGGTCATCACCAGCTGCATGCTTAGCCTTCACACAGAGTTGAGTTTCAGTTTGGCTGGGTTAATGTAGTAGCTTTGCTGAACTATGAGATTTATGAACATCTGGCCTAACTAAATTGAAAACGAGACAGGTGAAGAAGGACGAGAAAATAAGTGGAGGGTCAGAGAGGGATGCCACGAGTAGAATGATCACATGTAAGTCCCTGGCAACAGGTGATCAGCATCCTTCCTGGGGTGAAGCAGGTCAGGTAGGTCAGCAGCTCTGCTGGGTGGCACAGACCAAGGAGCTGGGGAGAGGAAACCTGAGAAGCTGCAGGTGCCGCTCTTCTCCATCTGCAGACCTCGATTCTATTCAGGTAGATAAGCCCGCTAGAGTACAGTCTCCAAGCCTGTCAAAATGGTGACGGAATACAGGAGACGGTGCCAGATGGCACGGACTTTGGGGTGGGTGTGGTGGCCAGGAATTCATGGGGCGGGGAACAGGGACTGTTAAGCCAGGCAGGGCTTCTGGGAATAGCTGAGGATGAGGAGAACATGATGATGGAGCATTAGCAGCTAATTAAGGATTCAGTAATGACTTGGGCAGTGTATGTAAGGCGTGCCCAGCAAGAATAAGGGCACGGAAGCCACCCTGGCCTGTGCCGGGGGGTGGGGGCTGACATCCCCCAGCCTAGGTGGGAACAGGGAGTGGCGTTAGGTGCAGACTGGAGATGTGAGCGGAAATGAGGGGTGGCCGTGCTCCCCTTCTCCTCCTCCTCTTCCTTCACACAGCACAGGCCCCACAGCCCCCTTTGCTGCTTGCTGTTCTGGCTGCACAGGAACGGCAGGCTGAGTCAGCTGTCCTGCCTTTGAACTTGTGCTCACCTGCTTGCTTTAATTAGATGATATGTGGGCTCCCGTATCTTCCCTAGAGAAGAGTTCTCTCTTTAGGTGATTGGCTATTGACGCCAGCATGGGATTAGAGTTGTTTCTGTCCGTTTCCCCCTTGGGCCCCATTACAGGATGTCTGAGACAGAAAAATCACATGTTGGAGCAAGTGCTGGGCGAGTTGCTTGGCAGATCCATGAGACTGCTACCGCCAGTGCCTTTTCGGTTTATAGAGCACAGTTAGCACGTGAAATCTGATTTGATCCTCAGGACAAACTACAGCGTCCTGCAGGAATATTGTCCTAATTCACAGATGGGGAAAGTAAGGCTCAGAGAGAGATGCAGTGTCTCACTTAGGGCCAGAGAGCCAGCAGATGAGAGCCTGGTGTTTTTCTCAGTCCAGTCATCGCTGTCTCCTCCAGGTGGAGCCCAGGAGGATGTGATGATAGAACCCAGATTGGTTTCCAGTAGGACTTATCATTGGTTTAGTTCGACTCAATAAAAGTGTTCTGAAACCACATGTGTCAGCCTCTGCTTTTGCTGCTGTTTCTACCCCGCATCTCCTCCTCCTGTACCTGCTCCTCCTCCTGGTCCTCCTCCTTTTTTGGCTGTACTAGGGGTGGAACGCAGGGCCTTCACACTGAGCTACGTCCCCAGTCCCTCCTTTTGGGAGACAAGGTCTTACTAAATGGTCCAGGCTGGGCTCTAACATGTAATCTTCCTGCCTCGGCCTGCTGCAGTGCTGGGATGATAGGTATGTGCCAACACACCCAACTTGTTATCTTCTTCAGCACAACACAGCACCACACCACATTCGTCGCTCTTTCCACTTCACAGAACCTGGATCCCTTTCATCCAGTACAGGGATCCCCAGAAAGGCACAGGGTTACCATGGTCCAAGAACAGGCATGTGAGAGCTCGGCCTCTTGTGACTGTGGAGAGACTTCTGGGTGGATTCACTGATGTTCAGCTCTGCTTAGCATTTGAATTCTGAAGCTCGTCCCTGTCTTCCTAACCCTCTTGAAGAGTTTCTGTTTACAACCAACTGATGAGCTAAACAGTAAAGTTTCAGAAACAGCATTTTAATCTTTTGAGAAAACAGAGCCTCTCGGCTGCTTTCCATACTCACGAGTTTCTGCCGTTTGCCTTGGGTCTCTGCGGCTGCTCAGATCTGCTTGTGAGTGAGACCCCACCCTGTCCTTCAGGTGCTCCCACCCTGAGCCCACCCACCCTGATAATTTCTTGGCACATCCTGTGTTCAGTTAAGGCAGGCAGGCACCTGGACATTCTCACTGCCGTTTGACCCAGAAGCGCCTTTGTAAAGTCCCTAGGGTAGGGCCGGAGAAGAAAGGAAGGCGCTCAGTCTGACTGCGGGTATCAGGCCGATAATCTCTGACTCTGACTTGATCGGGCATCCGGTTCTCCATGGCATTTCCTCAGCAATGCCTGTGCCCTGTTACATCACTCTCTTGCATTGCATCACCAAGGCTGCCGGCTACTCGGTTGGAATTTCGTGCCTGTCGGAGAAAGGGCAGGGAGTCTGCGGCCGAGGCCAGGGCAGTGGGGCCCTGAATCAGTGGAATCCAGCTGATGATGTGGAGGGCCAGCTGTGCTCAGGGCCCCTGGCAGCCCCCTGTCCCACGAAGGTGGTGGTCATCTTTACCACAAGTACTTCAGATACATTTGCGCATAGGTGCCTTTCTGGGATTCTGCAAGTGGCCCGTTTTGGGGAGAAATGGATTCATTCCTTTCTTTGCTCCTCATTCTCTTAAAAAAGCTTGATTGTTTTCAGTGAGCAGGGATGGAAGAGGAGAAAACTAGGTCAAACCTCTCAGCCTTCACCGCGTCCCCCCTCAGAGGTGGAGGCAGTGGGAATTTCTTCCTTTCTTGGTGTCTGCCAGCTTCAGGGATGTTGGGTGCGTCAGGTTTTGGGTGTGGAGCACTTGGAGAGCGTTCTGGAGTGGACCAGCCTCCCATGAGCATGGTTGCATTCTCTGCCACCCACACGGGCTCAGAACGTTACCTGTGGTGACTAGGCTCATGTCATGTGTTACATGTCCCCACGGTGAGCGGTGGCCCTACAGTTCTCTGACGGGGTCAGCCATAGCCACCCACTGGCTTCTTTTGCCCATCCTCTCATGTTCTGCAGACCCACGGGAAGCCTTGAATTCCCCCCAGTGGGCCTCAGAACCTTCAGAAATAAACCCCAACGCCCTCACCTGTGTGGCTCTGCTCTCGGTCACCCCACTTCTTTTGCTTCTGAGTCCCCGTGTTTCAAGGATGACATAGAAACCACTGCCCATCTTTTCTACTGACTCTGCTTTCCCTCAGTAAACCCTTCCCTGTCTTGAAGTTTTCTGTCTCCTGGGCCGGGGGAGATGTGGTCTCTCTGGGAACTTTACAGAAAGGTGTCTTTATTCAATTTGACTGTTGCCATTATGTGGTGAAACATTCAATAAAAGTCGTGATTTATGAGACACATGTGGCTGTGGTTGTTTTTTCGTTTTCTTTTTTTCTTTTCTTTTTTTTGCTTTGTCATCTATCAGAGAGAGAAAAGCCAGGCCTGATAATTTCTTGGCATATCCTGTGTTCAGTTGAGAATGTCAGCTGTCAGCCTGTCAGGAAGTTGTTTCTCAGATCGGCTTCTCCCTCCTGTACCTCTCGCCACCGTTCCCCTCTGTGAGCAGGCAGGGGCCTAGCTCCGTTCTGCAGACTGGTGATAAGCGGACGTGGGACCCCGTGGGGAGTGGCGTGTGGCCCCTGCCCCTCACCCTCTGACACTCCTTTGTGGTCACGTGGCCAGCGCAGGTCAGCTCTGGATTGTGGAATTCACAGAAGCAGGCTGAGGCCTTTCAGGACTTTCCAGAGTTTTCTTTGTTCTTGAATACAGTACCTCCTCAGTCCTCTTTGTTTTTTGGCCTGGCAACTTTAGAAATCCTCCTC